>CAEGAE010033837.1:0-185357 GCA_903067095.1 Girardinus metallicus | reverse complement strand
GATAGATAGATAGATAGATAGATAGATAGATAGATAGATAGATAGATAGATAGATAGATAGATAGATAGATAGATAGGTAGGTAGGTAGGTAGGTAGGTAGGTAGGTAGGTAGGTAGGTACGTACGTACGTACGTATATACATACATAGATGCTTTTGTAGGTTTTCAGCAGGAGGCAGTTTTCCATCCTCCAGTTACTGACGGTTCTTCATCGTCAGTAACTGGTGATGATGAATGCTCTGAAAACGGGCCAAACCGGGCCGAGCTGAGCCGGTGGAAAAGGGGCATTAGTACTGCATTTCATGTCATTCCTGATGCATGCTGCAACAGAAGTTGCAGCATGTAATGAAAGTGGGCAAAATATAGAAAGTTCCTAATTTAGAAATACCTGTTTTCAAAAAGCAGATTATGAAGACATATCCCAACTGTAGAAACAATCTCAGTGTAATAGTACATTTAAATCAACAAAAGAAAGGCTTTGCCTGAAATTAAATTAAGTTTTGGTTTTTCTAGCCAGAGTCCAGCTAAATTTACCCATCACCTATTTCCAGTGCAATGTTCAGTCCCTTTCAGTGGAAAGTTTTATTTATAACTTTTAACATTGATTCGTGAGTCCTCGAGGTTCATAAATTGTACAGATGTCACAAAGTGCTTCACAAAAAGAGTAACCCACAAAATGTACAGAAAGTTACAGTGCAGAATGCAGAACACAGTGCAATCATAAAGGCCTAAATCTAATTAACAGCTTCCTTGAATTAAAGTGTATTTATTTATCTATAGCAGTGCAGTCAAAGTCCAAATCCAGGAAACTGATGTCCACAATCGTTCTCCATTCAGTTTGACAGAGCTTGAGCTACTTTGCAAATATTGACAATTTTTGTAACCTCACAAATTGTGAAGAGATATTCAGTCAGTCACTTTAAGAGAGTGAAAAAGATGGTATGTGTGGTTGGATGACTAAAATCTCAAGGGATTTTAAAACAAGCATTTCATAAGAACAAGTAATGAAAACAAACAAAATAAGTATTGCAAGAATAAAAGCAGAAAAATAAAATAGCTCACAGTTATACTGCTTAGTGGATTTTGTGATGATTTACTAACCAGTATAAAAACTGTAAGTGATATAAATGTAATGTAATATAATGATGCTGAAACATTAAACCTAAACTAAAAAAATGACAGGGGTACTAGAGCGGTTGCAGGTGTGCAGCGCCTTGGAGTGCCACTAGGGGGCAGGAGTATGTTTTTCAGCCGGAAGAAGGTAAATAGAAGAAGAAGAGCAACCGTTGTTCACCATTATTGTATTCTCCTAAAGCCTGATGAATTTCGTAGTTCCTCGTTAAAGCACGTTGTTAGCCTGCATGCTTTGACCAGACTAAGTCCGTGTTGTTTTAAAATTTTTACACGTGGCGTCTTTGTGCTTTTAAACCGCAGCATTGAAGTGTTTTCTTCTAGCTCGTGGGGAAAGTCGTCTAACGTGAATAACTGTTTCGCTGATATTGGTGGCGCGTTTATCGCCATTTTGCGCGTTGAGCGACTCGAAACCAGCAAAAAGGTATTTAACTGGCAAATGATCCGTTTTTAAGAGCAGTTTTATCGTTTCGTTCGTGTGCAATATTTTCCGTGTGATAGTTGACCCGAACGGCATTTTCTATGTTTTTCAGAATGGCCGAAGCAGACCGACCGGGGAAGCTCTTCATCGGTGGACTCAACACAGAGACCACCGACAAGGCCTTGGAGCAGTACTTCAGCAAATATGGCAGGATCGTCGAAGGTGGGAGTGACCCCCTCCTCAAGTAGAACTCGATTTAAATTTTCTACCGATTTAACACCGCGTATAAAGCTTATGTGTTGCTGTAGTTAATGCACACTTGAAATTTTATATTTTCAGTTGTAATATTACAGTTTAAATTGCATCTTTTCCTTTTGTTTAGCAGTTTTACCAATATTTAAAGTGAATACTGAAGACTTTGTATAAACTCAGAATGTTTCATTTTCACTTTCCGTAGATATAATATGATGAGTGTTTTTTTTTTTTTTCCCAAAATACTTTGAGGGCCCTTTATAACGGCTGTATAATTAAATGCTGAAATATTAAGCTATTTTATTTCCTTTCCCCATTTACATTAAGGGTGAGTAGTGTTGAATGCCCGCTAAGCCCCAAAAGTTGCTTAAAATAGGAACACAGCATGTAGTTATCTCAGTGCATTGTTCAAATGATTGTGTTATGGGTTGTATTGGCACCTTTATCCAGGCAAAGAATCACATTTGTTACTACATAATCTTTTCAGAATTAGTCATGGGTTAAATATTCTGTCTTGGTATAATAGACGTAGGATGTTTTTATTTACATTTTTTTAAATAAGAGTTTAATCTTGAGATAAAGTCACAATTTTATCAATTTTTCTCCCCAAGAGGCTCTGGGGAGAAAAATTGAGCTCCTATTTAGCACATGCTAAATAGGAGCTCAGTGATCAATTTTTTTTATTTTTTATTTTTGAGTACAAAAATGGCTAATTTAAAAGAAAAAGATCCCAATTCAGCCAAACAAATCAAGGTTTTATCAGACCTAAACATTGATATGTCCTGGCTATGTGAACAGAATACGTGGCATTTGGCAAGATGGAGATTTTGAATGTTATGTTATCAATTGGAATCAAAACGGTTTTAGTAAGTCATTTCAGCACAAACTACATCTGCAGACTTTCAGATTAGTATAACCTACTTTCAGATCAGTAGGTTATACTAAACTTTCAATCAGTGTTTTATTGTTTTTTTTAGTTCTTATTGCAGTTCAGAGGATGCAATAAAATATAAAGTAAAAACTAACTGTTATGTCTTAAATCTGAAAATGTATTGGCATTTTTGTTTAAAAAAAAAATTCTGTTCTCACCTTTTTTGTTTTTATGTTTCAGTACTTCTAATGAAGGACCGTGAAACAAACAAATCGAGGGGCTTTGCTTTTGTAACCTTTGAAAGTCCAGCTGATGCAAAAGATGCCGCCCGGGAAATGAATGGAAAGGTGGGTCTTTGTTTCTCTTCAAGATATTATTTTTTATTACATTTTGAAATTACAATTGTAAATGTAACTTTTTTTTAACCAGTCTTTGGATGGGAAGCCTATTAAAGTGGAGCAAGCTACAAAGCCTCAGTTTGAGAGTTCTGGCAGACGAGGGCCGCCTATGCATTCTCGAAGCCGGGGTCCTCCCAGAGGGCCCCGCGGGTCAAGGGGAGGAATGAGGGGCCCCCCATCTAGAGGTAAGATATTAATCAGAATCAGGTTTTTTTGGCAAAGTTTGCACACAAACTAGGAATTGGACTTTGGTTTCCTCTCGATAACACAGGCATTTTTAAATATAGACACCTATTGGGAAATTTAAAAAGGTTGGTGTTTAATGAACTTGGATGAATGCTGAGAATATGTCCATCTTTTAAGACTACTATGATTCAGAAGATGGAGATGGCTACTATAGTCGGATGTCATCCAGAGGTCCGCCAATGAAACGAGGTCCACCAGTTCGTAATGGGGGTCCTCCACCCAAGAGGTCGGCCCTATCTGGTCCCATGAGCAGGCGTGAGTATTTAAAACAGCTTCAGAATATTAATTTCTTTTTTTTTTATTGTTTCTCAACAGTTTGGGGATATAACTGTTAACCTGTTGTCATTTCAGCTCCCATGTCCAGAGACAGGGATCCCTATGGGCCTCCACCCCGCAGAGACTCCATGTCCAGGAGAGATGATTATCCATCCCCAAGAGATGACCATTACAACCCTAAAGATGGGTAGGAAATATCAGAACCAGGGTCTATTGTGAATTATTTCTGAACATAAACAGGGAAATTTACACATGAGATAAAAAAAATAAAAAGATTTACTAAAAGATATTATGATAAAGTTGTAGAATAAACACTCCGTAAACATTTTTATTGTACCTTGTTGTTGTGATGAATCTAAATAGATTGGTCCTGTTTAATGGTTTTTAGATACTCCAGCCGGGATTACAGTTCAAGAGACCGGGACTATGGACCCCCTCCCAGAGATTACTCCTACAGAGAATATTCTAGTACTGGCTCCAGAGATGACTATGGCTCAATGTCAAGAGGTTACAGGTATGACTGTAACATATTTCACTGTAGCATATTTTGCTTGACGATACTCTGCTCAGAAATGTTTGTGATGAATAATATTGTCTTTTTGGATAAAATTTCAAAGTAATGTAATGATAAAGAAGTACATCAAAGCTCAAAACTGCAATTTCTAAGCAACAGTTAACACTGGAACTGAAAGAGATTTTAAACATCCAAAATAACTAAACAAACCAACCAAAAACACTAAATGAAATTAAAATAAAAACCTATACACATCCAAAACCATAGATAAAATAGATTATGAAGTTTCTGTATGTAAAATTGCCCTTTAAAAATATTAATCTTTGGTGTCATACCAGGAATACTGCCAGGTGGGACTTTTGTAAAAAAAAAAAGCACAAACTAACAACAAAAACACTCCATTTGAATAACTCCACTTGCGTTTTCTGACTTGTGTCTACAATACTGTGCGCCTGACAAGTAACAGACACCAGAGTTCACTCCTCCTTCAGCTAATTCAACTAGAAGAAAGGGGGTCAGTCGGGTCAATGCAGTGGAGTGAAGCCTTTTGTTATTCAGTCTGGTAGAAAGAGAAACGGGAAGAAAACAAACAAGCAAATGTAAATTATTGAGTTTATTTTAATAATTGATTTGCTTACTGTGACAGATTTGTTAGTTCATAAGGTTTTAAGACATTCTTAAAATCACACCTGCTTGTCTAAACATAATGGGGTTATGTTTTTTACTAAGCGACCGTGATGGTTATGGAGGTGGCAGAGAGCCGAGGGGCTACATGGATCGTCCCAGTGGTGGCTCCTATCGAGATTCCTATGATGGTTACGGTAAGATACAGCTCCATGAGCTCAACAAATTATTACCGTCACACAGGGAAAAGCTGCAAAAATAAATCATGGCACAGGCTGCAACAGAAAGCTCAAGTTCACTACCTCCCAAGAGAAGATCTTTCACGCTGAACAAACCTCCAACTCGCACATTTATATGTAATTCAGATATTGGCTTTTAGGCTAACAGCAGAAATTTGTCTAAAATCTCAGTCCACACTGCAATTTCTGTATTTATCAAAAGTGTGACAATTTCAGGCAAAGACACAATTTGATTTGACTTGACGCAGAGTTTGCAACTGTAAGGATCCCTCAAAACCTTGGAAATGTCCATTAAGTGTTGCCTAGCAAAGCTCTCCCTCAAGGAGTAAACCTCACAAACCTTCAAGACAAGTCAGAAAACCTCGTCTCTTTTCTTCACCTGGACCTCTTAAAGGAAAAATGGCTTCTCGAGTAAATGGCATGCAGAAATGGAGTAACACTACCCACTTATTCAATGTAGAAGATATTAATTTTACATCAACTGCAACTGCTCTTCAACTAAAACATCCACATTAAATGTAGAACTCAAACAAATGGAAGATGAAAAAAAAAAAAAACACACAACCCATGAAATTTGTCACAGGATGAATTCTATTGGCAGACAGTGCGCACTTAACGGTGCAAGTAATTTATTGAAGTTGAACCTTACCTGAACCATTACCTGAACCATTGACCCTGCAGGTAACTCTCGCAGCGCCCCACCCTCACGGGGCCCCCCACCATCCTATGGTGGAAGCGGTGGAAGCAGTCGTTACGATGACTATGGCAGCAGCTCCAGGGACGGCTATGGCAGTCGTGACAGTTACCCCAGCAGCCGGAGTGACCCGTACCCTCCGAGCCGTGGAGAGAGAATGGGTAGGCAGGAAAGGGGCCCGGCCCCCCCTGGCGAGAGAGGCTACCCTCCTCGTGACTCGTATGGCTCAAGTCGTGGAGGGCCTCGCGGTGGCCGTGGTGGCGGTCGGCCCGATAGAGGAATGGCTCGCAGCAGATACTAAAATGGACTTGGAAGTCTCATTAATGCAAACTTTGATCTTCGTACATACTTGACACATGTTTTGGAAGAAATCTGATGAATACAAACAGACAAAATGTGTCTTAAATCTGTGACTTAGGAAGCTTAGCTTTGTATCTTTTACTTTCCCCGTTTTATGTGTATTTTTTTTCCCTTTTTTAATATATAGTATTTCTTTACCTATGTCACAGTGTAGTTAAGTGTTTTTGTCAGTTCAGTGTGAATTGAATCTGCAATACCCTAAATATGGCTTTCATACGCTAATAAAGCTTTTAGTTGAAACTCTACATTTGCTCATCGATTTTTCACCTCAAGATTTCTGACAAATGTGGGGAAAAAGTGACGACACGTCTCCTTTGCAAAGTTCTGTAATCATAGGTGAGTCTGTTCGCACATATGATGGAGTGGAATGAAATATTAAACAAATGTGCTTCCAACTGGACACTACTGTTTGCCAGATGGGGAATGTTACTGTCAAAATGTTCCAATGTAGTTCCCCTTGGAAATGGATCCATCACCCTAGAGCAATTTGATGACATGCAACGACAAAACCAAAGGCAACAAGCAAACACAACTCGACCGATAGTCATCAGCTGGTAAGCAAAGCAAACCTTTGTTTCTCACCTGTAAATGAGTTTCTCATTGTCCTGTATTACAATCTTCACTCCAGACAACTTTTGCCTCAGGAGACACTGCAATAAGGAGGTCAACTGAAATAAGCGCTTTTAATTGTGTTATATGGTAATTTTTTTTAAGAGCAACAACCATGAGGATTCCTTCCTTTTGATCAACAAGATTGACAATCTGAGCCTTCGAAACAACTTTTCGCTCAACGAGTTGTGCAGTTTCAAAGAATTGGCATCAGTGTTTTTTTTTTTTTTTTTTTTTTGACATTAAGCGACATCTAGTAAAAAAACTTTTTGTCTTAGTAAAAACCAAGCAGGCATAAATTCTGTTCAGTAACCAAACCTCTTCTACAAGCATGCCCCAAAAAACTGGAGACCTGTGGAGAGAAACGCCATCAACCCAGCAGCCAAACTGGAAAAAAAAAATCATACCGAGAAACTTGAAGTTGCATTGAGAACTACAATATCTTTATATTTTATTTTTCAATACACATTTAAGACAAGGACAATGTTAATTGTTTTTCTGTGTTGCAGGGTGAACATCAAAGCAATGGCTGCTGAAATATACCAGTTATATCCTCCAGTTGTTGGACTGATTTAACCTGACCGTCTTTAATCAACCCAGGTATGTCCAGGTCATGACCTGCCTGCTTGATCAAATATTACATTAGCATGTAGCACATGGAATATATTGACCAACATTTTTTGCACCCCAGTTCTATGCAGTCTCAATGTTGCACAGTAATATAACAATATGTTGTGCTGCCTTACTCCCTCTGGAGCACAGACTGTAAAGCCAGACCTAATCTAACAACCGATCCTCCTTTAACTGAGTATAAACTCATTTATTCACATTTTAAATTGTTCCTGATTTGTAAGATTAGCTGAAACTTGCCATCATCCGATATATCTAACTTTCAGCTTGATTTAATCTTTTGTTCATTGCTTTTCAGGTGTTGCTGCAGCCCACTGTTGAAAGGGTTGGCTGAAACTATTTGACTGGAAAAACCTGTTGGAAGTGGGAAGAGCCCAGACTGAGGACTTGGTTACATTTGATATTTGTTGTGTTTTAAATAAAGTCTTTAAAAAATCAGTTTTTCCTTTTTGTCTCAATACAACAGTGAAACTGGGAAAGATATCCAGTAAAGCAGTTGATGTGTAATATTTCTTAAAGTAGCAAATCAGAATTTTTTTTCCAGACTCTTTGAAGTGATGCTAAGCTTTGATCTAGAAATACTTGGTAAAATGGATTTAAATATTAGGGTGTGCTATAAAAGTTGAACCCTGTTACACCAGTGGTACCTTGAAAATGTATTCATACTCTAACCTTTCCCTTTTCTGTCACAAACGCTAAAGTACTTTGAGGCTTTGTGCATTAGACCAACACAAAGTAACACATAATTGTGAAGTTGAAGGAACCGTAACCACAACCATGGCCTGCATTTATGTTCGACCTCCAGAGTCATTTGGAGAATTATCTTTCTTTGCGCTTATTGCTGCATTTTTTTGGGCCTTGTCTGTACCAGATTGGCATGACTAGACTGAATTTTTTGCCCATCTCTGAATTCCAAAGTCTTGACACAAATTCCAAATAAATTTAGGACTGGACTTTGACTGGACCATTTTATTTTGGCTAAATTACTTTCTCAGTCTGCTGTGTTCTGCAGGAGGCTGCTAATACATGTTTTATATAATTAGGTGAAGCTGTGAAGAACTTTCTGTGGTTTAATGTTTATAAGTTTTTTTTTTTTCTTCCACTTTTGTTTTGCTCTAGTACTGTACAGCACTTTGGTTAAGCAGAGTTAAATGTGTTTTTCCAGATAAATTGGATTTGGGAATAAACATCGAAAACATAACTGAAATCACATGCAGGTGAAATAAATATACAAATAATCTGATTTCTGAAAGCAATTGGACTTTATGTAGGCCCATTAGTGTAAAACTGAATCTTCCAGTCCAAACTCAAATTTATTAAACTGAAGAACAGTGAGAGAATGTGAATTTCACATTTGCAAGTTTCCTAAATCGGTTACAAAACACCCCGTCAGCCTTGTTGCAGACCTGCTGTTTTTTTTTTTTTCCCCTCATGCAAAAATATGCTGATGCATCTAAGATATCAGTTACTCTCCAAATTTTCTGAGCCTTGCTTCATTTGTACCGCGCTCTCTCACAGCATGTGCTGCTTTGCAGGGGGAAATCCATCACCCTGTGTATTGTTGAGGTGCCTGTTTGCCAGTAGGGGTGATCATCAGTTTTGCGTGTAGTAACTGCGTCGTCCAACCCCCCGTCCCCCCCCCCCCCTCCCCCCTCCTCTCTCGCCGCCTCGTTTTTTTTTTTTTTTTTTTTTTTTTAACTTCTAGCAGAAGTGCGGATGTGAGTTGCATATTGATACGGAACAGGCCGCCACTTTTCTGTTTTAGCAATGCGGGCTTAGGCGATGATCATTTTGTGGAGCTATGAATCCCGAGGAGCAGACGGTAACGTGGTTGATATCCTTAGGAGTGCTCAGCTCGCCCAAAAAGAACATAGCGGACCCGGAGGAGTTTCTGAAAACATCACTCAAGGATGGGGTCGTCCTGTGCAAGCTCACGGAGAGACTCATACCTGGCTTCACGCCCAAGGTGAGCTGCTGATTTATTAAGTAAACAAATATCAAACGATCGACTGATCTCGGTGAAAAGAAGGGAGGGGTTTGATGAAAGTGATACCGACAGGAACTTCTGTCTGCAGCCCTGGCCTTGCATTCTCTAGCCGTGCTGTAAGTTTTGACAGCTGAACGCTTTTCCATTACTTCTACAGGAAGTGCTGCGTCAGATTAAAGTAGATTTTCTGCGAGTCTACAGTCTGAAGATTTCAATAAGTGATTTCCTGTGGGGGAAAAAATGTTCCGCATTCTTGATATGACTCGAGTAGGTCAGCGTGAACATCTACTAAAACAAGACTAATTTTGCCATAGGAGTGCACCAAATAATTCACACTTTCAGTAGTTATACCTGGAGAATTCACCAGAGCAATAACATCTTGACTTTTTAATGCGATTAAAGTGATTTTGTATGTTAAATGTGGAGGTAACAAAGTTGATCATGATAACAGTTGCAAATTCAGGTCGTCACTTCCTCTTGAGCGGCTGCTCTTCCCGGTGTTGCGTCGAGATGCGTTTCCCCACCACTTCTGCCTTGCTGTCAAGCTATTGCGCTTCTTTACTAGGTTTTATGGTGGAGAATATGGCGCGTTCAAGTACACATTGTACACTAGAATATCTATGTTGAAGAAGCTGTGAAATGAAATCTTCAAATCATATTTAAATGTTTACTAACGCCTTCCCTCTCAACACTTAGCATTTTAAAGAGGTTGTACCTTTAAACACTGATTTCATTAAATTATCTCGGTAAAGCTGGACTCCTTTGATCGATTAAATGCAATAAAAGCTAAAATTTTAACATGATTAAAAGCAAGTAAGTCATTTGTTTTAATTGTTAGAATATTTTAATACAGAATGTTTAATAATCTGTAATCTAATCTGTAGGTGAATTTCAGAGTAGATTGGAAAACTGCTCATGCTCATTTTGTGCAGTAAGGCTCTGGTTGCCTCACTGTATCTAAATATAAGACTATGCCACCAAAAGAGGTATTTTTTTCAGATTCATGTAACATGCTCTACAAGCCAGTTGTAGCCCATAAAGTTTGTTTTGATACCATAATAAAGCATAAAAAGCACATGTCTATTTTTTCATATTACATAGTATTTGGGAGAAAAAAAATTAAATATAAAATTGACAATTAAAGATTACAAATAATTATTTAAAGAGTAGCTTCTTTTTCATAAAGCTCATTTATTATAATATCTGGCTTCAAATGTATTCCTCAGTTGCATCAAAAGACATTAATGTTGAGAATAAATCAAAGTGAATAGGGCTCATCAAAATTAAATGCCAGCCTAATGAACAGGATATATTTATTTCAAATTCAGATTTTCTTAGTATCTGGAAAATTTTCCTTTTGAATTCTCTGATATGGGCCAGGCAGTGTGAGTCCACAAAGGATTTATTTTTATTTCCCCATGTTGTTACACTGGTAAGCAGTGTCTCTGAGGTGTTGCTTTAAAATATGTCTACATGTGCCAGTTCTGTCAAATATAGTGAATTATCAGAAGTTGACAAAGGCATGACAAAGTCCTCATCTTGGATTCTTCAAATTGTTTAAATCTGTAGTAATCTTGGTTCATATTTTTTTCATAATTCGGGCACTTAGCATCTACATTTAATTTTTTTCTTTGAGACAGAAATATAGTGTACTTTACCAGAATGCAAGAGTTAACTTGCTAAATGTATGAAATTCTTTAGGTCACTTTTGTTATTTTTATTCATTTTTTAGATATATTCATATGTCCAAAAAATAAGCTAGTGATTGAAATCATAAAATTTTAAAAATGCCTTTGGAGTTTTACTGAAACTTTCAGAAACTGTGAAACGGTCAAAGACGTCATTTATTACGTGTTTAATAAGACCACTGTGATATTTGAGCTTTAAATAAACGTTATAGTCATTATCAGTATCTACATCGTTTTTTTGCGGTGTTAATACTGTAGCGTACAACTACACCTGAATGCACCACGTCGGCCGTAAAACGCTATTTAAAAGCGTATCTGGTGGGGGAGCGCAACTCGACGGTTTGATGAAACACTGCTGCGACCTCCTCTTTGAAAAGTACGAAACAAAATGCAACCGGAAGTTGCAACTTCTCTTTTCTTACGAGCTATTTTGGTTTATCTTCATGTTATTACTCCTAGATCCACAGCGTTTGCGTAGGAAGTATGCTCTAGCTTTGATTAATACGTGAAAAGCTATGCCTCTCTTTCATACATGTACTCGTTGTTAAAAAAGACCTTTACTTTGAAAGTCTTCAAAGTGAGCGGATGTTTTGCTTAAATGTGGGTTCTTTGGCGTTTCTGTGGCTTATGACGGCACGGAGGAGATTCATTAGCCATTCAGTAATGCTTGAAATTGTGAGGCGCAACATTTGGATGGGGTTTGCAATTTTGTGGGGTTTTGTTTCTTCAAAGTGACACTAAAACTAAAGCTCTGATGGGCTTGAGGAGCCAGTGTGTGTCAAATGCCCGCTTGGATTACTAAGCCGAGGTGTGGGTTTATATATTTATTTTTTTTGCTCAGTATTCCCAGGATCCAAGAACTGAAGCTGACTGTATCTCCAATATCAAGGAGTTTTTAAGAGGATGCTCGTCGTTGAAAGTGGAGGTAAGTTGCCTCAGTGTCTTTTTATGATCATTTTCTGTCGGCAGCGCTTTATTCCGTCCCCATAGTCTGCTGCAGTCCAAAGGGAAAGCTTTGATCAAACTCTTTCTTGTGTTGTGATCTGCTTATTAGGTTAGACGTCATGTTTACAATGGACTAGGGAAGATGGGATTTTTTTTTTACTCTCACCACGTGATTCATTTACTTCAAATAGCAATAATTCACTTCCTTGTAAGCTTACTTTCCCTTTTACATTCCTATGTAAATTAACAAATAAAAAAAAAAACTTGTTTAATGTTATCACAGACATCCATTTCAGAATTCTGTTTTAGAAAAAGGGAAGTAGTAATGGTCCGTGGTGTAACCTTGACATTATTATTATATGGCGCTTAAATATGAACAAACATATGACATGATCTAAATGTCTTTATTACGCAGAAAAAGTTATTCTTACTGCCACCAAAATATTTATTGCTATTGATTCTTGCAGTCATAACAATATTGTTCTATATCTAAAATTATTTTTGGTTTAAACAATAAGTTCAGTGGCATTTTTCAATGACTTTTTAGAATTATAGAAAGAATAACACAAATGGCACCGGATTGGGATGAGATATGTTAACCTATGATTACAATCTAGCAGTCAAATCTACTCATGCTGAAATTGTGTCACTTACTGATTCATAATTATTGAAATGTGGATTATGGATCATATTTAGTGTTTATTATGATTATTTTTATTTATAGACTTCAGCAAATCCCTTCTCAATTTAATAGTAATTTAAAATAAACATTCTTGTTACAAAGTTGGCATATAGTAAACTGATAGGTGATAATGTAGGCATGCTATTTGTTCTGAAGGCCATTTTAATGTACAACTGTAGACTTTAACAGTGTCAAGTTAATAGGTTGATTAGTGACGCTCCTCCAATCTCCACAAAATTACCCTGTTTTTCACAACCAGAAGTATTTTAAAACTGATTTTATTTTTTTGTAAACAAATAAAAGCGTTGTTGTAGTCTTGCGGTCATGTTGACTAGAAGTGCTCAGCAACGGGTGGGGGAGGGGAGTGGTGCGCTACTCCATGCTCCATACAGCGGGGAGGAAGGGTCTCTGAGCCTTTTTCTTGCGGGATTTAAATCATAGGAATGGTATGATGGACTTTCTTTTTAATTTTGGAAATTAACTTTTTAAAAAATCTAATAAACCTTGATAACTCACCCTTGCAGAAACAGGAATATAGTATGTTGATATTTGCTTATTTATTTTTTGGTTTGTGAACCGTATCATCTTCATAAGAGTGATTCATGTTGCTACTTTACTTCCTGTGATCATGACCTTACCATGTTTTATTACTACTGGAAATGTTTTTTAACAACAGAAAAAAGAATATCAACAAGTGAGGTAGCATTAAACACTAAGAAGTGGTGTGATGATAACTTTTTAAAACTTTAGTAGACAACTAAGCACAAACCAACTGGGAATTTTTCCTACATGCAAGAGTGCCTTTTTCAATTCCAGCCAGTTCTACGCCGTACCAGAACAGCGGACATTAATGTCTCTCCCAGTCTGTTATAAATAATCTGTTGTGGTTTTGAAACACATCACTCGCTCTGTTTAAGCAGCGATTTGAGTCAGCAAGCTTGGCTCACTTTAGTGGTTCAGTAGTCCTGCCCAGCTGACTTGTTATGTCTGGGAGGTCCTCTTTGCTTTTTATCCACCAACTCTGGTTTAGCCCATAATTAGACGTTCTGCGAGCAGCCACTAGGTCACTGGCTGATCGTTTCTGAGAAGGGCTGTCAAACATATCAGCCTGGGTTTGTCTATGTGGCTACTACAAACACTGCCCTTCCCTCAGCGATTTTGGCATTTTCTCTTTGCCTTTTGCTCTGAAAAATAAATAATGCCTGGCTGTCCAGAGCCTATATGAAGAAAGCTGGGTAACTGCTTTCACTTCTGCTTGCAGATGACAAGAAGGAAGAACCAATTACCGTCAATGGCCTGTGATTTTTTTTTTTTTGTTTTTAATCACTGTTGTGAAATGTAGAAGATGTGTTTGCCCTTTGTTCATACATTGCAACTGTCATTTAGTGCAACAACTATTACAACTCGGGTCAAAATCTGATAACTAGCACATTTAAATCCATGTTAAAAACCTACATGACTGACTCATCTACTGCAATAACTCCATCATTACTAGAAACAAAGCACACAGCATCTATTGTTGCTTCTTTTCATTTTATTAAAAACAATCATACAGAAGTTTTTCTCTCTGTTGATTTCATACCTGAACACGTCACACACAAAAAACGCAACTAAACACAACTCCTGAATCTGCTGTTACAGTGCTCAGCCTCTATATTTAAGATGTTTTATTTAAAATGTGAAACTTTATCCACTGGAGGAAAGACGATAGCTGTCTGAGTTGGGCTAACCTGGCACTGTGAGTGCAGGGAAGTGGAAAGAGAATTGCAAATTAATGTTTCTCTTTGTTTTATTGCAAAAAGAGGGTCAGGTTCAAAATATCTGTTGCTATCTTTGCCTTATAATCACTTTATGTATGCTACTTTGGTATAGGTCTCCTTCTTTTGTTTGTGTTGCATGGAAGAATAAGAGTCTTGTTGGTGTGAGCAACAAAACTCACTCTTCCCTGTAAAGGAGCTAATTTTGACCTACACCTTAGCTATGTTTCTGCCACAAAACCTTTTCCAGGAACCTAGGGTAGGCTTTCACGGCCATAATTACCTACCCTCGGTTTCCACCAGATCTGCCAGGGTAAAAACAAGATTTTCATATGAAAACGTACTCTGAAAAGCAGGGAGGGGTATTACGCAAAACTGACTTTTTAGCACTTTATACCAAGATGTATGTTATTCCTTCATCAAACATACCTGGAGTGTTTGTGGGTTGCATGAAACATTCACGCTTATTTGACAATCCTTGAATCTCCCATGGCAACCATTAGGTGCTGCTTTAACGCCTGCTCATACGATGCGCCATCTTTTGTTTCCAATTGTAGTTAGCATTCCAATAATTGGCCTATTGCTACTAATTTTCCTACTTCCATCTAGAAGACGTGGCACAGAGATGTGACGCCATATCCGGATCTAAACTCAGATTACACAGATAAATCAAATACACTATAAATCTTAATGTAATATTTTAAGATTTTAAATTTGAATTTTAAGATTTTAAATTTGAAAGAAATATAAACTGGGAGAAAATTGAAACAAAATGCTGGTGCTATTCAGCTAGTAGATGATGCTTAGCTCTTCCCACCTGAAAACTTCACCTGTGGTCTGGGGTAGATCCAAAGGTACTAACTCTGTCACTGTTATGGCTGTTTTCTGGGCTAGAGCTCTATTATGGTAATCTTACAAATTAAAATTCCACTTTAATAGGGTTGGAATTTTAACTTGTTGGAACACTGTGCTGTGATCCCAGTCGGTAGAAATCTGGAAGCTATGGGCTCAGTGTAAACTGATTAAAACATGCTTTATGCCTAGGTTTAAATGATCCCAGTTTGTATGAACAGATGGCTGCTGTTTTATTTTTTGTCTGACTGTATTTTCTCTGTTTCTTTTCCATCCAGGGGTTTGAACCAGAGTGGTTATACACTGGAGAGAATTTTGGCAAGGTCCTGAATACGCTGCTGGCATTCAACTTTGCCACGCAAGGTAACGGTTCTCATCTTTTTCTTTGCTGCGGTTCAGTTTGCTTATCCAAGTAAAAGTTCAACACTCTTAGATTTTTGGCTTTAATGGCTGCAAACAGAGAAACAGAGCATTAGGCATAGTGACATTTACTTTGTTTTTATCTAATAGCAAATGATTTATTGGACCTTTTATTGCACCCAATTGTTTTAAGGAATGAGAAGCTGTTCACACTATTGAATAACTTCATGTCAGCTGTTTGAATGAGATTCTTCTGACTGTAATAAATAATAAAATCCCTATGGTCTTTTTAGATTTATGATGAAGTCTCTATTTTCTATTTTGCCATTGGAGGTCTAGATCACTTTTATTTAATACACAAAAAACAAGACTTATTGATACTAATCCTTTAAGAATACAACATTGTGATTATGACACTTATGATCATGTTTATTCTGTATATTCACTGTATTTTTGTTTGTGTCAATGTATGAAGGTCAAAATGTAAACTTTTGCTAAATTTAGTTTGTTTTCAAGTGCTTATGCCACTAAGTATTATTTTCTGTTGTTCTCTTTACAGAGCAACATTGTCAGTATGCCAAGCTCATGTTTGTTGGTTAATTAGGTGAGCTGTCAGCTAATTTAGGTAGTCAGTCTGTATTTTTGGGTTTCCCTTATGATGGTGATGGGTTGTCCTGTATGTTCCACGCAGCTCATGTCTAGATTTCTAAAAACTGAACTTTTATTTATTTTTAAAGAAAAAAAAAAAACTATGGAATCCTTCTTTCAGTAAGCTGAGAGTGTGCAGCAACAGGTGTGGGAGGGGCAGCGGTTCTCTATGCAATCAGAGAAAACTGATACAAATTCTTCAACGATTTTTGAAACCGTAAATTTTACATACTTCAGCATACCTTGATGCATTAGTTAGCCCGTGCTTGACATATGTATAACAAATTAAGGAATTGTAAATTATTACTATAATGACCTGGGAATCGCAGAATAAGTTTATTTTTTGGTCGATGAGCAAAAAAGAACATTAGTAAATGAGTTGACGCTACACTGAGGGTTTTGGCTACATGTCTCTCTGGGTTACAGATGGGCAGCTTGCATGGCAGTGAGTGCTTGTGTCAAGCTGTGTGCCATTTTTATTCACGCTTTAATGCACCTCAGACAGTATCCTGTGACCTCATGTGTGTAATATTGTAATAAATGTGGTACGAAGGTGAAAATACTGTTGGAATTTGAAACGGTAGGCAAATCCTGGACTAACTGCTTCATTGAGGAGTCTTTGTTTTGGGTCTGTCAGATAAAAGTAATAGATTAAAGTGATTCAGACACAATGGAGAGAAATATTTGCTCTGCCACTAAGTGTTTAGGTTGTAGACGTTTAGATGCCATCAGATTTTTTTTTTGTTTCTTTTTACAATTCATTACTTGAAAAACTCCAACCATTTTTCATAAAATAAATGCATCAACCATCCATACAGCATTTTGATTTTTGTAAAAAGTAATTGTAATAAATATTGATCAAGCTTGTAATAACGTATGTGTGCAATATCTTTTTAAAGTTGTTCGCCCTTGATGAAGTGAATGAAAAAATGACCGTGCCACAATGTGGGGAGTTGAAACTTCATTTTACTGTGGTCACTAGGGAATAAAAAGGTTTGCCTTTCTTTGAAGGCGATTGGTCGGGAGGTTCAGCAATCAGACTTTCTCATGTGATGTCAAATTTTATTTATCTTTGAAGTCTGACCAGTTCTGACCAATTCTGATCATTGTTTTTTCTAAAAATGAAAAGAAGCATCTATCACTTAACTTGTTATGTGATTTTTATTGAACTGAAACAAGTGCATTTGTAGACCAAAAATGATGGGAGCTCTAAATTTTGATGAAATTAATTAATTGGGGAAAAGAATCAGATATTAAGTGTTTGTGATTAATTCTGAATCAAATCTACAGCTGACTGATTGGTGCATCTTGTGATTGATCAAATATTAGTTATTGCAATCTAATGTGAGATCATTGCTATGTAGTATCCTTACATGTTTCTTGCTTTGTTTGTTTCTTGAATCCTCTGTATGTAAAAAAGTGGTGATCACTGAACAGACGGGGTTGTTAGGCTTCGCTGTGCAGACGGGTTCACATATGGGATTTAGTCCCACCTGTCACTGCCTTCAGTGTCTGTTTTTAATGATAACAATCATTTTTAAGTATGATGTATGCCGGCGTATGGAAAGCAGAGGCTCTCCTGCTTTTTTCCCATCTAAACCATATCAGAGTCTCATGAATTCAAAATGATGTGCTGATAAAACAAGATTACACAAAATATTGCTGTTTTACTGTCGGTAAGAGTAAGTTCCCCTAAGGTTTATATCCTCACACCTTTAATGTTTATTTGATCCGATTTTAGGTTTGAAAGGTTAATTTTGCATCACATTTCTTTCTCATCCTTTGTAATTTGAAAAAGCATCAAACAACAAACTTGGCTAGTTTCCAGTTGGCATGAAATTAGTTTCCTTCTGTGAGTGCTTCTGCTTGCTAGCCTGTGTCTGTTTTATTCCAAATAAAGGCGGTAGAAAGGTTACTGCTTTGCACTGGCAGAACTGCTCTCATATTGCAGGGCAGCTGATATCTTCTGACTTTAAATCAAAGTTCCTCTGCAGCAGTGGCTGACTTATGACACAGTGCTAGAGCTGACATAAATCTGATTTTGATTTTTTTTTTTTTTTTTTTTGTCCTCCATGGCTCTGCCTGTGCAATAAAATTGTTATTACACACGAACAGCTTTGGAGAAAATATGATCAGAGAGCAACATGGATGCTGCACAAGCAATCTCTGATGTTGTTTATATGAAGGCTGCTCTTTGTTTAGCTGCTTGTTTATTCCAGGCTTGTAATGTCAGTTTTGGTTAAATCCGATTATCCTGTGAGTAATCATAAATTCGTAGGCTTTGTTTGTTCGCTGCCTTGGAGCGGTGCAGAGCAGCAGAGCGTTATGAATATGAATTATCTTCAGGTTGTCATCCTCCACTGTGGTTGTGCACCTGCATGACGTGTTTGTGAACCTTTTCCAGGTGAGCACTGAAATGTAACCTTAATTTGAGGCTTCCTGTTTTGTAGATTGTGCTGCGGAGCGATGTCCTCAGTCCGGTTCGCCCTCTCCTAATCAGACGACGTCCTCCACCAGATCCAAAGGGTCTCTGCGCAGACAATCTAAATCAGTGGTATGGTCTGTCTTTATTTTCAGCTATAGTTTATATTTTGAATGCTGAAACACATGCTGTACACTGGCACAGTTGGTAACACTGTTGCCTTGCAACAAGATGAAAGTCTTTCTTCCAGGAGTTTGCGTGTTCTCCCTGTACATATATGGGTTTTCTCCGGGTACTCCTAGCTCTTCTCAAACATGACTGCTGGGTCAATTAGTTTCTCTAAATCGTCCATATGTATGAGTGTGGAAATAAATGATGGATAGGTAGAATGCTTAAATATGTTTTAGAGGTTTTTTTAAGCCAATTTGTTGAAAATGCTAAAATATATTCTGAGATGGCTTTGCAATTCCTTTGTATGACGAAATAATTTCCTAAATAAGGTTCTGGGGGAGTTTGCATGTTCTCCCTGTGCATGTGCGGGTTCTCTCCGGGTACTCCGGCTTCCTCCCACGGACCAGAAACATGACTGTCAAGTTAATTGGCCTCTCCAAATTGTCCCTAGGTGTGAGTGTGTGAGTGCATGGTTGTTTGTCCTGTTTGTCTCTGTGTTGCCCTGCGACAGACTGGTGACCTGTCCAGGGTGACCCCGCCTCTCACCCGGAACGTGGCTGGAGATAGGCACCAGCAACCCTTCCGACCCCATTAAGGGGCAAGGGTGTAAGGAAAATGGATGGATGGATGGATGGAGGTTCTGGGGGAAATGCAAGACAACTTAGTCTGCTTTATGTTCAATAAACGTACTAACTTTTTGACGTTTCTGTTCCAATCTGATTCATACTCTCTGTTGGAAGCTTTTAAGACGGAGTAGTTGCCCTACTGGACATCTTTATTTTTTCAGATGTTATAATCAAATAAAGGCATTGTTTGTAGACTATTTTTTTTTGTCATCACTAATTAGCGGATTGATCTCAACTTACTTTTATGAACTTTTTAAGCACAACACCCAATAACACCCTTAAACATCTTTACACATGATTAACTGCATTGAGACAGACTATACTTAGCTTTGTTCTGCGTTTACTAAATCAAATGTGATCTTTGAATTTAGTTTATTGCAAGCCCAACTCAGACTTGGCGCGGCCGTCATTTATCCTTACTGTCTGTGCAAAGTAAACAGCTTTAAATATGACTTATGACTGTTTGAAATCCTTAATTCACTCTACATACAAAGCATGTGACAGGGAGGTGTTAACAAGTAGCAGACTGTCATCTAACAATGTTTCAGAAAAATCACTAACAAATTCAGAATATTAACATCGTTGATAGTCTTAGTGAGGAAAAAAGCTCGGTGTCGATGTGAAGACTCCAGGGGAAAACATTTTACTGTCTGACAACCAGCTGTTTAATATATAAATTCACTAAAAACATAAGAGGTTGTTTAATTTGGGAAGCTCACGCCTTTATCTGTAAAGCTCAAATTCTGCTATAGTGCATGTTATGATAGCGTAATCAAAATGTAATTGGAACAAAAGAATTAAACTACAGAGAAAGCTCATCAGGAGTGAAGCTTATTGACCCATTTATTTAATTGCGCTTAGTTTTTAAACTTTTTTTTTTTAAATATAATGATTAGTTATTTATTTTTTTCATTTTTGAACAATGTGGAATTTGTTGTTACATGATTTATGTTTCCTGAATAGCCCATCACTTTTGGGATTCAGATCAGAAAGTAACCAATCAGTCCACAAGAGGTCAGAATCTGCAAAGTTCACTTTGGTATCAACCAGGAAAAAAGGAAGCACTGCGTTTCTAGTTTAGATTTCCTAAGTAATCGAGGTGGGAAATTGTCTGCAATCAGTCTCGACTGGATTCACATCCGTCCAAATAGTCAGATTATAGAAGACAGATGTTGGTGAAAGCTCTATATGATTTTTTTTTTTAATCTAGTAAATGTCTACTTGTGAATATATAGGCATTATTACTGGTAATATCTCACTAGTTTGTTACTGTATGCAGACATAAATCTTTACTGAAACTGTGGAAACACTAGTTTTGCTGGTGACTGGAATTGACCCAGCTGTTCAAACAGGAAATGTCTGAAAACGGCGGCGGCGGGCAGGTGATGGTGAAAGCCCGCTTCAACTTCAAGCAGAACAACGAGGACGAGCTTTCCTTCGGCAAAGGTGAAGTGATCATCGTCACGCGGCAGGAGGACGGCGGATGGTGGGAGGGGACGCTCAACGGCAAGACGGGCTGGTTCCCTAGCAACTACGTTCGAGAGATCAAACCATGCGGTGAGTTTGGTTTCCCTTCTCCCGCCTTTCAACTTTGAACGTATTGGTCTGAAAATGTTGAATTTTATGCAAAATTAGTCCAAAAAAGTAACTTTAGTAGAATTGGAGAGTTTTCACTTTTGCTTATAAGGCTCATATATAACTTGACTGAGAATAATTTAATGACATAATTGAAGTTAGAAATGTTGATGTTGTAGCTTGCTTGGTAAATATATTCTGTTGTCTCTGAATTCCTCCTCAGAAAAGCCATTATCTCCTAAAGGAACTCCTCTGACCAAGAACTACTTCAGTGTGGTGAGTTTCCATCAAATGTTATTAAAAAATGCACATTCAGGTGTAAAATAGATTAGCTGTTCCTACTTATATTGGCTAAAATCACACATAGCGTATCAGCATTTTGAAGGACGTTTGCCCTGTTTAAATTTCAGACATTTGATTTAGTGTCCTGCTTGCTGTTAAAGGAAGAGTAAACATCATGGTGAAATCAAAACCTACAAATAGAAGATTGTAGTAGCTTAACCCACTGGTTAAGAACTTAAAGAGGTCTCAGAAGAATTTCTAATCAGTTGTTATGCTGTGCAAAAACTAATCTATGAATGGAAAACAATCAAAATAACTGCCAACTTGCCGAAATTAGGCCATCCGAGCAAGTTTACCTTGACAGCGGACAGCAAGATGCTAAAAGGAACATCTGAAAACCCTAAAATTTCATTATGGGACCTACAACAAACTGTACAGATTTAAGTTCCATGAGGGCTGTGCAAGGAGGAAACATTTGCTCTTTGATAAAAACATGATTGCCTGACTCAAGTTTGCCCAAGCAAGTGTAGACAAAGACTTGGGCTTCTGGAAAGTATGTTCTTGGACACATGAGTCTGTAATTCAATTATTGGGACTCTTGAACAAAGGAAGTGCTACTTTTTAGAAAAAGAACATTGTGGTAGAAGTGTCATTGGTTTGGGCCTGGACCTACTGCAGGTGCCCCATTACATTTCTTAAATTTATTTTTTGTTTAATGAGTGAAAAAGGATTAACCTTTGATTTTTAGGGGGTGCGTTTTTTAGAAAAAACTAATTAATTAAATTAACCTACTAAAGGAATAAATGGCACGTAAATGGATAAATAATTTTTAGTTTGCCATAAGTTGGCTGGTTTTTTTAAGTTATTTTCAGAACATGGAAGGTTTTTATAAGATCAGATTATTTTAAATATTCTCTCTGTTTCGTTTTTCACAGGTGGTTCAGGACATCTTGGAGCATGAGCGGGAGTTTGTTAAAGAGTTACAAACTGTGCTCACTTGTTACCTCCGACCCCTGCAAGCTAGCGACAAGTAAGAACAAAACAATCACATGGGTCATACTGGTTCTTAGACTAGAAGTCTGAATTTTGACTTATCCTTTTGGATCATTTAAAAAAATCTAAAATTATATTAGTAGCAATATATTTATCACAAGTAAAGTCATGGTGAAGGTTTGTACATTGTATTTCACTTAGTTTTTTTAAGTATAAAGATTAGTGAAGTCCAACTTTGGATAAAAAACAAGTCATGCTATTTCTGTTTCTTTCTGTTATTTAACTAAGTTGTTGGTTCTGAGGAAATTTAGAGTATAAATATCAGCCAGGTGCTGCACAATTAAATCTATTTAGCAAGAGTTGGCTCCTCTGTGAAAGCAGAAGTTGTGCCAGTTTTTTGGTCTGAGCTTTGAGGTGTGTTTGAATATGTTGCCATGAAACAAAGACCTTATCTATGGAGAAGCAATAAAATAATTCGTTGCCCATCAATCTAATAAAGGGTGTAAAGCAATCTTTGTCAACTAAATTCCATCATCTTATAGTGAGAAAAATTATTTACAAATGGAAACATTCTAGTTGGCTCCTAATCATACAGACGTGATGTTTCAACTTGAAGTTACACAGCACAAGGCGAAGAGGGACTGGAACAAACCCAAAGACCCCAGTTTGTGACTAGACCATTAAAGACATAAGGAAGAGTTGGTGAACAGCCTATTTTCTCTAAAATAATAATAGCAACAATGCTCAGTTCTGCTAATTTAGCAAACCAGCAGTTTAGCAAAAAAGTTACATTTGATATCAGTGGGATCGTTGGAGACTTTGTCATGAAAAAAACATTTCAGTGAGGAAAATTTTATTTATTTGCAATTGATTTCATTGGTTCAAAATTCACCAAAAATATCATAAGGTAATGCTTTTCTAATATTTTGCAGCAGCAAACTAAATGTATCCAAATTAAGCATATTTTACTAACTGTCAGGCACAGATAGGCAAGGCGTATGGGAGAAACTGGGCCATGAACCAGGACAATGACCTGAAGCACAAGAGCAATTTGACAATCTCATGTCAGAAAAAAAAAACTAGACTGAAGATAGACCTTCAATATCAATCTGGTCAAAATACTGCGTTGTGATCTAAATACATTTGTGTAAAAATAATCTACTGTCACAAATATGTAAAAAAGTGAGCAAAGCTTGTCCATAATGATGTGAGAGTTTACAGAAAAACTGAAGCTGTTGCTCTTAAAGGTGTTTTTATAAGCTGCTGAATCATTGCATGCCGTTTTTTCACACACCACTTCTCCATTTTGGTTCAGTAAAAAAAAACAAAAAAAAAAAAAAACATGGTATGATATGTCAACACGTTGTTATTCCTCCGAAGTTGAATCAATCTAATCTTATTCCCAGAGAGAAACGAGTCATTTTATTTCAGCATGTTCTAAAATATAAAACTTTAGAAGTGATTTAAAACTTAATACAATGATGGCATTTGATGCAAAAGTCACCATAGTTTAGAACAGTCTGGATTCATTTTCACTTTGTTTTCTAATATTTAACTTTCTTTAATAAGTCATATTTTAGAAAAGTCTGACTGTTGTCCCTGTTTATGCCTGCATGTTCAGGTTAAGTAGTGGAGACAGCGCCACCTTGTGTGGGAACCTGGAGGAGATCCTCACCTTCCAGCAGGGACTGTGTTTAGCTTTGGAGGACTGCACCAAGTAAGTCTAATCACTGATTAATCTTTTCAAACTGTTTGTGGAGTTTAATAGACCAGACGACGACAAATACGTGTGATCATTTCCTTTTATGTACATTTAACGCTGTAAAGTTCTGCAAAGCTTCCCACGTGTAAATTTTTGCAATCACTTCCTTCCCTCTAGACGCCTCTGGTTGTGCGTCTTTGTACAAGTGCCACCTTGCAAAGTGTATGAATGTGTAATATCACAGTTACTGTAATGTTAGACAAGTTTATATGAACAACGTGTAAGCGCTTATAGCATTTATTCACAGTTGAGAAAATTCCCCTTCACTGTTACTTACAAACTGGTGCCAGAATAAGCTCTTAAAGTGTTGCTGTTACATGACAAATGTGTATTTTTAACACAGAATATTTCATTTTTAATTTTTGTTAAATATTAATATTTAAATATGAAATTAACATTTAAAAAACAGTTTAATGTTAAACTTTGAAATGGACGTCATGAATAATGACAAGAGGGAAATTATTTTAAATGTTCATGGCTTTCCACGTTTACTACTTCAACCAGTCCTGTGTTTCTTCCTCTTCATATTTTTAACTCTTTCTCTGATTTTCCAGAATTGCAGAGGGGCAACAGAGAGTGGCAGGATGCTATTTAAATCTCATGAGTCAGATCAAGAGTCTGTACCTAAATTACTGTTCGAGTCATCCATCAGCCGTCTGCATCCTTACTGATCACAGGTCAGCCCCTGCACACAAAACAGCACAAAGGAATTGGTATTTAACTAGGTGTCACTGGTTTTCATTAGTTCTTTATATTTCATATGTTGCAGAGTAAGTTATGTTAGTCCTTTAGCATTTAATAATCAAATTTACAATTAAAGCAGAACTTCTGTATCAAGATTACTGTGGTATCATATGAAGGGTTAAATATGTCCAGATTTTCAATATCAGGCTGTAAATTAATTACGTCAGTTGTTTGGGGGTTTTTTTATTGTTCATGCATACTGCTTTTTTAAGAATGTGAAATGTGTTTGCAAAAAATTATTTCTTCCACAATTTTTAGCTCTGACTGAGGAGAGTGAGTTTTGTTTTGATGTACTTAGGGAAGTATACATGCAATAAACCAAATTTTATCCAAGACATTCTGCCATCCCCCACAAAACTGCAGTAATGACTTGCTGTATATTTCAGCAATAATAACAAACACCTTGTTGCAGTATTTCTTACCAGATCATTGGGTTTTGGAAATTAAAGCTTTGTTTAAAAAACTCCCCTGTTTTTAATTGTTGGCTAAACCTTGGTGTCAATAAATATTTTTGCACCTTGCCATTACCTTACAGTAATAGTATTTCATTCAAACAAGAAGGTGTTTCATTAGACTGGAAGTTGTAATTTTTAAACTGAGCTCTGTCTGGTTAGCTTCACGTGTACGCGGATGGACACTTAACGGTCTCAGCTTTTAAAACTTGGTTAAGAAAAAAAATAAAAAAACATCCAGCCTTTCAACGGTCCAACTGTTTATAACCGTCAAATCGGGGAGGATATTTCTGTAGAGCTAGCATGTCTGGAAAAAAGGAGAGTGGCGGCGGATGGAGGAAAGTTCTATGGGATCCAGAGAAGAGAGCGATTCTAGGGCGAACAGGGGAGAGTTGGCTCAAAATATCCATGTTCTATTTGACTTTCTACGCATCCCTGATGGGGATTTTCATCGGGACCATTCTGGTTTTGCTGACAACTTTAAGTATGTACAAACCCAAATACCAGGACAGAATTTTCAAGAAGGACGACCCGTCTTCATACGAGTACTACGTCAAGAGCTTGAAGGAGTTTATTGAGCAATATAATGATGAGAAACAGACTGACGACATGAAATATGAGGATTGTGGAGACACCCCGAAGTCATACACTGAACGCGGTGAACCCGAAAGTAATGCAGGACAGAGGAAAAGTTGCCGCTTCAGCAGAAGGGTGCTTCAAGGCTGCTCCGGGGAAAACGACGACACCTTTGGCTTTAAGGAGGGAAAGCCGTGCCTCATTGTCAAGCTCAACAGGGTTATCAATTTTGAGAACACGGATTTATCACTTAATTTTTTTTCTTCCAAATCCTCAGAGGTGACAACAAGCTCTCTTTGGAATATGTTAAAGGATGGCATTTACTATAACCAAAATAATATTTCATAATTTTACAGTAAATTTTTTGAGATAGATCCAGGTGTAGTAGATCATAATAATTTCAGACCATGCTCATATAATTTTTCTCCATCTGTATAGTTTGTTGTCAAAATCATCATTCCTCTAAACATATTTTTAACGTGAGTACCTTGCAAATGCATCTTATTTTTACAAGATAAAATAAATGTAAAAAACTTGACAAAGAAATGATTAACATGTGTACAACAAATGCAACTTTTCACTTCTAAATAATCATGCAAATTCTTCTTAAACCTAAACTACTAAATCTGTTCAACATTGACACACTGTCAGTTTAGCTGGATCCATGTGCAGGCCTTGCAAATGTCACGTCCGTTTGCTGCTGTCACATTGAATCTGTAGGCGTTCCCTACAAAAAATAAATCAAAAACTTATATATTTTTGTTATTATCCACTATTGTTATCAATAGTGGTAGATTTTGTTTTTGTTTGTTTGATTTCATATGACTGAAATGAGAATTTTACATACATAAAGAGACACCATCACATTTTATTTTTCTCACTGTCTCATATTAAGTCAGAATAAATTTTTTTCTTATTTCTGGATAATGTTCTATGATGCACTATGTCTCTGTCTATCTCTGAAAGCGTACAGTAAAATTATGAGATATTGATTGTGGTTATAGTGTAGGTGATCCTGTAATAAAATCCAAAGTGAGTTTGTTGTCACCTCTCAGGAAATTGAGAGAAGTTAAATCCTGAAAATCACACAGCATATGTCCTTGATAACAACTGAGGTACTTTGGGTGCATCTCCAAAAAATCTACATTAAAATTATGAGTTACTTATTTTGCTTTTAGAATGTGATCCAATGTATTCTAAAGAAAGTTAATCATCTCGGTGGAGTTGTAATTAATTCCTGAAAATGAGTTATATTAATATCCTGGGTAAGCGTTATGAGGCACTTTGACATGGTATTTCTCCGAAGTCATACAGTAAAATTATGAAATATATATTCTGGTTTTAATATAGGCCATCTACCAAAATAATCCAAAAAGAATTTGTCGTCACCTCTTCAAAAAATTTGAGAAATGCATTCCTGGAAATGAGACTGTGTATGTTTCATCGGTAATATGAGGTACATTGTATTTCTCCAAAACCGTACAGTAAAATTATAAAACATTTATTCTGATCATAGTAGAGGTGACTCTTCTAGCATAATCTAAAGAAGGTTTGTTGTTACCTCTGAGGATTTTGGAGAATTAGTTTTTTTCCCCCTCACCTTCAAGTGCGACTACTTCTCGTAATTCACCATGTATACATGGGATATTACATTGCCTCTGATTTTCTCTAACTTTATTATCAGAGACTTTAGCATATATTCATAAACAACATACTTTGGAAAAAAAGTACAACTGCATAAATATGAAATGTTTCCATTATAACAATTAATAAAGTAAGTTGCATCAAGGAGCGTGATATGTCCAATAACGCAGATTTTCAATCTTCATAGTCTGATCTTAAGGGTATCAACAATAAATTTTATTTATAATGCACTTTACATTTATAAAAATCTAAGTGCTACAATCAATAAGACAAGTAAACATTGTATCAAACAGAAATGTCATCTAAACCTATTTAATTATGAAGATGAACAAAACGTGAACAAAATATTCTTCTACAGCGAACTTCAATAAGAAAATGCATAAAAACAACACAGCACAGTCAACTAAACACCTTAGAGTACCAAGCTAGTGTTTCAATTTAGTCTGAACACAATGACAAACACTATCAACTCACACAAACAAACACCTGCAGGAACACCTTGGACTCCGGAAGCAGACATGAAACAGAATGTCATGACACGTCTGGCCTAGAAACTCTGGATCTTTCAAAAAATACATAGAAACCAGTAAGGATGAAACAACTCGCTATACATCAGTAGTAAAACTGCAGTTTTGAAGTAATCGATAAACACTCCAATCACCCTCCTCCCCCGCCACAATCGCCCATTAACAGTAGAAAGAATATTTGCTATTGTATATTTTACATTCTATTTTATCTCTGGACAGAAAAGAGAGAAACTCAAAGACGGTATCTGAACTCTTGAATATCTTTCTACGTTATTTTTTTTATTTATTTTGCCATCATCGTGTCGGGTTCATTGTTTCACAATCAAGTGAACTTGAAACAGTCCATCAAGGCCGTCCTTCTCGTAGCCGTCCCCGTACACTCTGCAGTTGATGCGGACCTCCTCGTTCTTGGTGAGGTTGGTGAACTTGATGCCCACCAGAGGCTGCAGGTAATTGGGTTGCAGCATTTTGCCGTAATAGGGGTAGTACTGGAGAGGGAAACCGGCGTTCCCCGCGAAGCCAAAGTACTGGATCTCTCCGACCTTGCCGTCGTCTTCAATCCTCTTATTAGTGCAGTGAATGGGGATGTAGTTATCAAAGGTTTTGCCTTTCAGAGCGTCTGGAAGCGCATCGCTGCTGGAAGGAGGTTTTGGTCTGAAACTGATAACCCTGTTGAGCTTGACAATGAGGCACGGCTTTCCCTCCTTAAAGCCAAAGGTGTCGTCGTTTTCCCCGGAGCAGCCTTGAAGCACCCTTCTGCTGAAGCGGCAACTTTTCCTCTGTCCTGCATTACTTTCGGGTTCACCGCGTTCAGTGTATGACTTCGGGGTGTCTCCACAATCCTCATATTTCATGTCGTCAGTCTGTTTCTCATCATTATATTGCTCAATAAACTCCTTCAAGCTCTTGACGTAGCCCTCATATGAAGACGGGTCGTCCTTCTTAAAAATGATGTGAATGTTGTGGGTGTAGGGTGAGAATGACAGACCTGAGGGGACAATTCTGTCCTGGTGTTTGGGTTTGTACATACTTAAAGTTGTCAGCAAAACCAGAATGGTCCCGATGAAAATCCCCATCAGGGATGCGTAGAAAATCACGTAGAACACGGATATTTTGAGCCAACTCTCCCCTGTTCGCCCTAGAACCGCTCTCTTCTCTGGATCCCATAGAGCTTTCCTCCATCCGCCGCCACTCTCCTTTTTTCCAGACATGCTAGCTCTACAGAAATATCCTCCCCGGCTTACGTTCCGCAACGGTTTGACGGTTGGACAACGGTTCGACCGTTGGCAGGCTGTTGTTGTTTTACCTTTCTTTCACCAACAGTTTTAAAAGCTGACACTTTTTTAAGTGTCCCTAAGTGACACGAACGGTCAGTTTGTACCCGACTTCTCCGCGTACGCGTGAAGCTAACCAGACCTAGCTCCGTTTAAAAAGTACCACTTCCGGTCTAACGAAACGTTTTCCCGTTTGACGAAGATTCCTTCCCGGTAAAATGAAACGCCATAATTTTCAGTTGAAACGATCAGAAAATATTTGACTAGTTTATAAGCCTTTCAATGTTTTATCTGAAACTTAATCATTCATTTTACAAAAGCTTTTCAACATTTTCACAGTTCTTACTATCAATCAATCAAGTTTATTTCAGCTACAAGGCACTTAAAGGTACTGGAAGCACGAAATTACAAAGTTAAGAAAACGCCACACAATAATTGAACAAACATTTGATGAGTGCCATCACCAAAATCAAGTAGGTTGGTCAATATTTCATTCATTATGGTTCAGAAGCAATTCTTAACAGGTGGGCTTTTAGTCTTGACTTATTAGTTTGTATGAGAACTTTTTAGTACGTTATATGAGAGGTTTTCTCTAGTTTAAATGAGAACTTTTCACTGATCTGTATGCAGGATTTCCAGAACTCTTCCACGCACTATAGTAGGTGGAAGAGTTTCATTTTATATCTGTATTAATCAATCAAGTTTATTTGTATGCCACAAGTTCAAAGTGTTTTATGTCATAAAAACACAAAAATAAAAAGTCATTAAAATCGCCATACAGTCAATCATTGAGAAACCAGTAAGAGACAAAAGAAACTCTAAACAGGTGGATTTACAGTATTGATTTAAAGGAACTCTGTGTTTTAGCTGTTTTGCAGTTTTCTGAAAGTTTGTTCCAGATTTGTGGTGCTTAGAAGCTGAATGCTTCTCCATGTTTGGTTCTGGGGATGTAGAGCAGGCCAGAACCAGAAGACCTGACTGCTCTGGAAGGTTGATACAATAACTACAGATCTTTATATATCTTTATTATGGTTCAGAAGCAATTCTTAACAGGTGGGCTTTTAGTCATTTAAATTTTATGTATTTTTCAAAAATATTTTGATTAGGTTTTTCAAATTTTGGGAATTTCACTTTCTTTTGTTTTACTGTATTTCTGCTTTTATCCAGAAGGTGTCAGTCTTTCCATCTTTAAATTCAAACGTCTCTTAACTTCCTCTGAGACATTGCAGAACAGCTTTCTGTTTAAACGTCTCCTTCTCTTCCCCTCATGGTAAAACAGTGTTTTTAGATTTATTTTGTGTGTGTTTCAGTAAATGCCTCGTGAAGGCAACGTGATAAAAAAAATATGCTATGGTCCAGCTTTGATGAAATAGTTAACATGGATGTGTCATATGAAGTTCTGCTTTGTGCGCGCGCACACACACACACCCACCCACACACACACACACACACACTTGCTTACACATGTTGAGTTACGCACAGGAAGTTGACTGTTGACAGGATATATAGAGTTGTGGTTATATTGAAAACCAGGCAGGCAGGTTTTTTCACAGTAAGCACATTTGCTTTTCCTCTGCAGGGGCCTTCATGTTCTGTTTTAATCATTGGTTCACATTGGTAGAGCTGCTGCGGGATTATGTGTGACTCTATTCTTTGGATCATGGAAACTCATTGATGTTGTTCCATTTGAAACACATAGGGAAGGTTGCAGGGAATTACACATAAGCCCCATGAAACAAATCCATGTTCTAATTTGCATCATGATTGTTAGTTGTGAGATTCAATCTTTTTTTTTTCACTTGTATAATGTCATAACAATGAAGCATAGGTGTTATATGGAAGTCTCACTCACAGGGGGAGCTAATTTTAATTTGAGAGGGAAAGAATGTTGCGACATTTTGCTGAAGTGTTTCATAATTTCAACAGTTTGGATTGTATTTCTTGTTGAGTGCAGTATCTTAGTGAGCCAAACGTTTTTTGTGACTGTTTCAGGAAGCAGCTTCTTTTACTAAAGAGCAGCGTTATGATCGAATATTCAAACTGTTGCTGGGTATTGTTTTTCTGGATTAAGTTGGGTGTTTTCTGCAAAAATACTCATTAATACTTACATGTACTTAGTCAATACACATCTAAGTATTGACTAATAAGTAACAATTGTCTGTACTTAAAAAATTAGGTGTAATGCAAAAGAATGGTTTATGTTTGCATTTTCTATTAAAATTATTTACCAGTGGAAAATAAATAAAATCTGTGATTTCTAAAGGGTACATCAATTAAATGTAAACCGGACTCTGTATTTGAATTTATTGTTGTTATTTATCACTACTTTGTAGTTGTTCACAAACAACAAAATGGTGTTTATGTGTGTTAAATAGTGATGAACTGGGTAAGTTCATTGAGAGCCAGGGAGCAAGCACTTCAGGCATCCTGACCCTGACCACCAGCCTCAGTAAGCCCTTCATAAGGCTCGACAAATATCCAACACTGCTGCAGGAGCTGGAGAGACATGTGGAGGTACAGAAGAATGTATATACAAATTATATGTCCATGTCCAGTATGTTTGTGACTGAAAAAGAACCAAAAATACAACTCAAATCTTGAGTCACACTGTGCATTGGTTTGATGTTCTCTTAAAAGCTAACAAGATTAACCTGCCATCTCAAAACCTCCTAAATTGCAATCAATGTTTACTTAATTACAAATAGTTTTACATATTGGGATTTATGTGAACATAAATTAAAGGTAGGACAGTTTAAGCAATCATTATGAATATACAAAGATTGTGTTTGATATTTCAACATCTTTGTCTGTTAATTTACTGTTCAGACCAGATAATCTACCTTTATGCTTTTTTTTCTATGATGACAAAAAATTCTAACTCCTATCATTATTTGAAGTAAAACAATCTTCATTAAGGTTAAATACAGAAACATAGAAGAGAAACAGGCCTCTGTCACTCACTGTTATGTAGCACACAACAGTGAGTTTAGACTTTTCCACATTAAGTTTTATTTGTAAATTGTTAAAACCTCAATCTAATTCTCATAAGGCCAAAGTAAATAGTTCCAGCTAATAGTTTGGACTTTTCTTGGATTTCCTCTCCTAGAAATGCTTGCTGAATGACACCTTAAGTTTATACAGATGTTTGTTTATTTACATGATAGGAAGCTCATCCAGACTATGCGGACATCATAAAGGCAACAGCTGCGTTCAAGACTCTAGTGGTAAGTCATTACTTAACCTTTTATTAACTGGGAGGTCTCACTTTCATATATCCACCTCAAACCTCAGGCAGTATCTCATTCTGTCATGGTGGGTTTCATTAGTCACAATATTTATTTATGCTCTTAGTCCATAACATTGATATTTAGGAAAAAATTTTTGCTTGAAACCGAACTGAAATGGTGACATGTGGTTGAATAAATTCTGGTCCAGACATCAATGTGTTTTATATAATCTCAATAATAATAATAATAGACTAAAACACATAACTTCCACTCAGCCTCCTCCTTCTTTTTTGTCACATTGTGAGACAAGTGACAGCAACGCATTGCAATGTAGTCTAGAGGGTAAGATTTTGATGAAAGTGTCTGTTCCCTCTCTTTTCTAATTGTGTCGAGTGATTGCGTTGTTCCTACTGTAGGTGTGAAATGAAACGCTTTTATGAAAGAGCTGGATTAGAAATGAACGGCCACGTTGAACCTCAGTCAACAACAGTTTGAGGCACCGTTTCCCCGGTGTGGCTCTGAGTTCCTTGTAAGAACTGAAGTGACTCACTTGTCTTTTCAACAGAGCTTCACAGGAAACGGGACCCAAAAAAAACGAAAAAAAAAAACCATCAGACAACTCCGGCTTGTTTCATTTGCAAGTTTAATTTTTCTTTTGTGTCTTGAATGTGCGGTTGGGTGGGCAGGCACTCAAGAACATCTATGTAGAGCAGCGTTGACAGAAATGGTGGAAAGTCGAAGATGTTGCATTGTCATTTTTTCTGCCTGATGAGGGAGAGTCCCTGTGTAGCACCTGATAAAGTTAGCTTTTTTACGCAGTTTACACAATTTGGCAAATTAATAAAAATAAACATCCCATTTGTATTGCTATAAGTGATATTCAAGGTCAAATCATTGCTGCTAATTTCACAAGAAACTCAAGAATATTATCACTTTTTTAATGCAGCTGTTTGTGTCTTTAGTCCCAGTGTCAAGACCTAAGGAAGCGCAAGAACCTGGAGCTGCAGATCCTGTCAGAACCAGTGCGGGGCTGGGAGGGAGACAGCATGAAGAGCCTGGGACAAGTGGCCTACACTTCACAGGTCTATGTGAGAAATGGAGCAAGTGAGGTAAGAGCAGAGTTTGGACTGGTGCAGTACAGAATGGTCACTTTGATATTTTTGCAAGAACTTTGTAATTTCTTTCATGCTGTTCTACTGTTGATATAAAATTTCTGTTCCATATTAAAAGATGAAACTTCAAAAATGTATAACATGTATCCTGTAAAATTAACCTGGAAAAAACAACTTAAGTAAATCTGTTCAGTAAAAAAAAAAAAATTATTTAAAATTAAAAAGGTTCCTTGCTGCTGAAGTGTGCACACCAACTCTTTGTTAGCAAACCGTAAAATCCTATTCTATATTCCTTTCTTTGGTAGCACTCTATCAGCTATCTGTCACCTAACATTTGTGTAACCTAAAGTTAAGTCTCAAGAGCTATCAAAGTGTGAGGACAAACATTTTTAAACCACTTAAAAACTTATATTTTTCTCTCACTAAATCAATTTTTATTGACTTTGGTATGTGGTTGGTATGCACCCCCAAAGAGACATTGGAAAAAGAAAAAAACAAAAACTGTACTTGTCCACACCGGAAATTGTGGTCACCAGCTCTGTGTGTGCAGCAGATAGTATCTGATGTGTTAGGGATAAGAAAGTTTATCTTTTGGCATTGTTTTGTTTCGATCCACTTTATATTATATCCCTATACAGATCCAGGAGATATTCTCCAAAAGTGAGTATCGCTGCCTCAGTAGGTTAATCTGTTTCCAGTCTCTGTGGACGTGATGCACAAAATGCTGTCCCCCTTTGCTGCAACAGTAATTTATCCCACAAGTATCACATAGAAACCTAAACAGGCCACACGCAGAGGGTAAGGCAAGCGGTGCTTTCTTGTGGGGTTTCTGTGCAGGGGTCGACATCCAGGCCGTGGTTGGAAGACAGCCCAATGTATACATTTAGTTTCAGCCTCTTTTAGTCATGCCCAACCACTTTCCAACCACATTTTCTGTCATTAATTGTTTTGTTTTTTCATACTTTACTCATCATGGTCGATTTCCCAAATGTGTAATATTTAACCATTCTGCCAATCATTTACACGCTAACAGAGAAGGTTTGCTAATTTGAGCAAAGTTGTGGTTTTGCATTGGAAGGTGCAGTCTAAATGTGCATGGTTCTGCCAAACAGCACACTAAGCTAGTTAGACGTTTCCTACATAGTTCCGGGAAAGTCTGGAGTTGTATTTGACCAATTTCCTGGTCAAAATTATGAATAAACAAAAATTTAATTGAATTGTTTCTTGTCTTTGTTTATAATGAAATTACATTCTTAATCTTGGATTTGACCTTGATTCTGACATTTTGGTTTTTGACTTGCTGGCTGAATGCGTCAGACTCATCCAAGATTTAAATAAAAATAGAGTTTTGTTGCTTTTTGGACTTTGGACAACTTCAAATTCAGATTGAATTGAATCTGTGGTCAATAAACTGAATCTGGTTATAATACTGAACAATGCAGATAAAGGTGTAACAAAAAATTATACAAAAAACACTTTAAAAGTATTGCTTTCTTTTAGAAATATTTACAGATTAAATAAAGGTACCAATGATCAAGGGTTTAGCATTTAATAAGGAACTTTGAAATCTAACTAAAGCACATGCAAAAACATTTGCAAAATGATGTCTGTCGCCTTCTGAAAATTGGAAGCCAGTTTCTTACTCATAAAGCAGTTCAATGAAATTTGAATTTCTTATATTTTAATGTCCAAAATCCTGTAATTGGAGTAACACAGAAGCTTTGAGCTAAAAAAAAGACTTGTAGAAATCCTGTAGTTACCTTTCAGGCGCTCTTGTCTCAGAAACAAAAACAGTTTTCCGTCCTGCGTGATATCAATATGTCCAGCATGACGTCTAATTTGTCTTCCTTTCAGGAAAAAGAGGAGCGCTATCTTATGCTTTTCCCAAATGTCCTACTGATGCTGTCTGCTAGTCCCCGGATGAGTGGCTTTATTTATCAGGTGAGACATAATGTACTTTGTATGTACTTTTATGAGAGCATACTGAAAAAAGTCTAGCAATATTTACAATAGAAATCAGAAAGCATGTTTTTAAATGGAGGATTTTGGATTTAGTTACACATAAATTAACCGCCCATTGCTCTGAGAAGGGATCTCTTTAGGCAAGCTGGTGGTTTATTATACATATTTATGTATATAGGTGCATTTTAATGCCATATCTTAAAATAATTTGAGGTTTGATGGGCAATTTATTCAAAGTGTAAATGTATTTTTTGTCTCTGAGTTAGAAAACCTGCTAATCTCCCGTTAAATGATGCCATATTTGTATGAAAATGCACTTGTAGGCTGAACAGCAGAGTTAAGTAAGTGTATTGCATGTGTTAAAAGTTTTGCCTGAAAATGCCTAGTGGCTTTCAGTGGAGGCAGTGTGATGGTGTGGGGAGGACATCATCCCCACTAACAAAAAACATTGCTTGTCATTAATGACGGCCATCTCAATACAGAAACCAATCAAATGAGATTCTATAACCAGTAGAAATCCCAAATTTTCACAGTCTGGGAATGAATTAGGGACAAATAATCTAACAACATAAAATATATTTCCAAGAAGTATTGTAACAATCACAACTTTTCTTACTTTTGATGCAAAGTTCATATTTGTTTCCTTTTTCTCTGTGGCTTTTGTCCAATTCAGGGAAAGCTCTCTCTAACAGGCACCACGGTAACGAGACAAGTAGAAGATGGAGAAAATGCTCCTTATGCATTTGACATCACAGGTTTGCATCTGACATACTGGGGAAACATTTTTCTTACCATCGGGCTTCCAGCAACTATTTGGATAAATATGGAGTTGTTCTTATGACCAGATTTAAGTCCTACTCTAACTCTAAGCTAAATGGTGTCTGTGCTGTAGCAGGAGCACAAAACAAAGCTTGCAACTCATCTTAAATGTGCTTATTTTATCTGTATCATTGCAGAGATAATGGACTCCTGAACAGTTCGCAGCACTTTTATTTGCAAGATTTGACTTTAATGTTTAATTTTGATTTAGTTTTCTATAACTTCATTCCTGAAACACTGATAGTTTAATTAGGAGGAAAAATGTAAGCGAAAGAAATCTGCATTGTTGATTTACTCCTAAACTTCCTAAATCCTCTATTTCTTTTTTCGCCTGTGGTTGATTTTATCTGTTGGTCTAATTAGTTGTTTGTGTCACGTCACACTTTCTCTGAAAGAACTCTGTTTTCCATGCTGTTTTCTTTTTGGGTATTTTTTGTAGGAGGCATGATCGATCGCTTTTCAGTGTTCTGCAGCAGCGCTCAAGAGTTGCAAGAGTGGCTGGAGCACCTGCAGCCTTACACCAAATCAGGAAGTCCTGCAGGCACCATTTCAAAGGTCAGGACACCCACTCGCACCGGCAGACACACACACTGTATAAAGTCAAAACAATACTCAGAGTGAACCTCACACTTTGTTTAAAGTGTGAAACGCCCAGTGTTAGTCCAAAGATGACGAGCACCAGGACACTTTGATAAATCTCATACGTCTGCTTTGATGTTCTTCTGCAGACTGTAGATGGGAAGCCGCTGAGCACAGTTGGCACTCCCACACACCTTCCCCACATGGGTGGTCCGAGCGCCGTCAGCCGGGGTCCCCTCGAGCCGCCAAAGACCAGCAAGCCGTGGACCCTCAGCTGCCTGCGTCCCGCTCCGCCTCTTAAGCCCTCTGCTGCGCTGGGCTACAAAGAGGTAGGAACTTGCAGAACTGCACAAACAAACCCACACCAGTTTCTCATAATCAGTCATGCAATACTGCGGTAGTCAGAACCTGCAAGAAGTCCCCCTCCTCTACATGTCCACCTTTCCAGCTTTTAAGTCGTGTCAGATTTATTCATACTGTGGGGGTCCTGGGCTTTTTTATGCTTTTACATTTCCAGGAAATGCACAATTAATCCCCACCTTTAATGAGTTTTTAACTGATATCTAGATGATTTCAGTCAAGAAAAGGGTTGAACTTTTGAGATAGTCTGTCATCCAAACCTATGTTTTCAATCTATTTGTCATTGCGTAAATGGAAAAGCTTCGGAGCAAACATAGGTGTCACTGAAATGTGGTAGAAGGTGATGTTTATTCCAGTAACGTCTGCATGGTCATCAAAAGCGTGACTGGCATTCGAGAGCAGTGAGTTCACTTGTGGTTATGAATTACTTGATTTTTGATGTGAGATGATGCTTGATTTGTGGTCCACGTGGGCGGTGGAAGCTTTCATAAGTCAGCACTTTCTGCTAAAACTTTCAGTTGTTACACAGAATCAGACACTGAGCAGACAACCTTCTGTTCCCTTATGTGTCTTTTTTTTCCCAAGAGTCTCCCCAACTTTTAAAATGCAAATTCTTTATACTTTTGCACCTCCTCAACTTTTTTTTTTATTTTGGAATCAAAGCAAGCAGAAGCCTCAGTGTTTTTTTTTTTTTTCTCTCCCACAAAGATTGTATCTGCAGTCTTCTGAATGCATATGACTTTTCACTTCCCATTTATACTCTCTGAATGCAGCTTCCACCACAAGTTAGCACCTTGTATAATATATCTAAAAGAAAAAGACATACATTTGCAAATTGTTTAAACTGGAGGGTTTATAAAACAATGCTGGTTAATTAATCAGATTTACTGCTGATGCCCTAAGAGCAGCTAATGACTTGGGAAGTTTGGTGGAACATTGATCTTTTAATTATACTGATGGAAAACAATTGGTAAAACAAGAGAGGTTTGGTTTGATTTAACTTCAGACAGTGAGAAAACATCTTTACACACACATTTGGTATATGTAAGCTTCTGGTTTCAAATGTGGCAATGTAAATTTTCTGTAATTTACTTAAGCTAAATATATACAACTTTTGAAAGAATTTACAGATTCATCTAAGTGGGGTATGATAAAGTTTTCGGTAGTTTGAACAAAAGAGTCAAATTCATATGCAGGTTATTTCTTTAAATATTGATGATTGCAGTTTATAGCTAATGAAAACCCCAAATTAAGGTTCTCAGAATATTACTTGGCCTTCCAGACTCCAAATTACATCAATAAGTTCCTCCATTTTTTCACAAATCTGCAAAATTCACACAAAATCAACAGTTCGACACTTTTGTTATTTTACTGACATTTTTCTGAAATTGGCCAAAAACATTGTGTTTTAGTGACTGATGTCAAGTTAAATCTGTGATTGCTACATTGATTAATAAAAAGACACAATTTGACATCAAACTTTAGCTCAAATATCTCGAAAAGTCCTTACAAATATTTCTAAAACCACAAAATCTGTGATTTTGAATTAAAAAAAACACCAAAGCAATCACAAACTCCTGGAGGGACTGATCAGTGTGTGAAAAGATGTTCAATATTATTTAATTTTAAGAAAAACTCCTTGGATGCTGAAACAGCTTTTTATTGATATATTAGCAATATAATGGGTTTTATCAATGCATTCTGGCACAATGGCACAACTGGCACTTTAAGAACATTCAGATTTTTTGATATGGCCCAACATGAAAGTGAGTTGGACGCCCCTGACCTAATGCTTCCCCTTGCTGTCAAGCTTTATGGAGATGCAGATTTTATTTACCTTAAGGAAGATAACAATACAGACAAACTGAACTGGACCACAGGGTGATCACTTTAATTCCTGCTGCATTAATACAGTCAATCATGCAAAAGGAGCCCTGACCAAGTACTGTGTACATATACTTTACAGTACATGGGCACATTTTAGGATACGCCAACATTTCTGCAATGTAAGTTATGTTTTTTTTTTCATTTTCTAAGAATCAGACTTTTGGGTTGTCTCAGCTATAGGCAGCAATCATCAAAATTAACAGAAATAAACAGCTGATATATATTACTTTATGCATATCGATTCTATATGATGTAATGGGTTTCACATTTTGAAGTAAGTTACTCAAACTTTTGTATGAACTCCTGACTTACTGAAATACGTGGAAAATATGCCAAAACAGCTGGCTCCATATATGCATGTATTATTCTTATTTTTGTGAAACTGGGGTACTGTGACTTTTGGTGTGTCCAGATGAATACCAGCACAAGAATTTCTAGGGCATTTCGTGGTTCGGACATCGTTTGAGGTCACCTAGACCTACATAGCAAATGCACAGAAGACTTTGAGAGGATTGTTTCTGCATCACTTTGCTACTGCTGGTGTTTTCCGACATCACCCATCTACTGTGGAGGTCTCGTCTGTGCAGTCGTAACTCTTTGCGTGTTTCGTTATTGCATTGACGGTAATCTTTAAGCTGAGAAGCCACAGCAATTTGGACAGAGCAAACTCTCATCTGACAGCAAACACATTGAGTGTAGGAAGCGTGGGACTCACAGATGTGCTTGCACCAATTATGAAGCAGAAGAGGGGGGTTGGAAGTGTACTGATCAAAAACAAAAGCTTAATCTTAGCTATGATTGTCAAATTTGTCCCTTGTTTGCAAATTATATGCAGCACAAATATCCCACTAATGTTAGTCACATAATCTGTCTTTTGGAGCCTTTAATGAACAACAAAGAGTAATCAATACAAAGTCCAATCATACTATCACTACCTCAGATTAGCTGTGGAGTTATAGTAAGTTTAGTGATGAAAGATGAAACACAAATTCCTGGTCACTAAAGCTGCATCATGTAGCTTTTATTACAAGAAAATTACATATTTGTCAAACTGTCTCTATGAGAGAAACTGTGTCTGTGAGAGAATGGTGTAAGACAGATAATGTGTGGGGAGAAAAAGAGCTCCTCTGCCTTCTCCCAGTGCTGCCAATGCTAACTAGAAACGACCAATCAGAGCCAGGAGGAAGATCTCCTTGGTCGCTGCATCTAGCAAAGCTTGTTATGAATGCTGAGGCTAGTTATAATGGCAGATAGACATTTTTTCTGCAACTGAGTTGTTTCTCCGCCATTAGCACATTTAGCAGTACATGAGGATGATTGACAGCGCTAAGATCCTCCTCCTGGCTGTGATTGGTTGTGTTTGGCCGGGAGCGGGGCGTTTCCTCAGCTCAGGGAGGAGGTGCAGGAGATCGATCGTTTCACAGATTATCTGTCTCATAACAAACTGTCATGACATGCTGACAGTTTTAGCAAATATTTAAAAAACATACTCTTTATGAAAGACTTTAAACAACATTTTTATTCATTTTTACTCACTAACAAATCAAATAGTGTAAACCTACTTATGCTCTTGACAAGTGTTGGCACTTTTACTGAGGATGAGTGTGAAAACCGTTAAATTAATGGTTGCTATGGATACTTAGTGACTCTAACATGCCAGGCTGTGCAGTGCTTACATGGCATTAAACTTCTTTTTTTTTTCTGTGGATGGTGGCAAGATAAACTTGGGTTCCCGTTCAACGTCTTTTATCGCAGTTTCAGTTGTTTTAAACGTTTTAAATATTGCTGTGACTGTAGATAAGTGTGAATTTGGGTAAAGAGTAACATTTCCTGTAGCTGTTTATGTAAAACAGCTACAGGGAATGTAGCTGTTTTATGCCTTGATTGAATGTCATATTCAGTATGAGGGGAAATGACCTCATGTCATTTCAGTTCCCCTAAGGAAACTGGAAAGTATTGATCTGTAATCAATAGTTCCTGAAGAAGTAAGAACTTAAAAAGAAATGCTTTTTCATCATTTTAGTTGGTTGTTACTTCTGTTACAGCCTGTTGTCATTTCCTGACTTATAAAGATCCACCCACATCTGCTTTACTTTTACTCATTTTGAGGAGTTGTGAACGAGACCCAGAAAAACAGAAAGTCATTGATAAAATTAATCACATCATATGGGATTTATTAACTACTAAAGATAAAAAATGTGTACATTTTATTTTACAGGAGCAGTTGGGGAGTGTGACCTAATTGTGACCTCAGTACATTTTTTATATAAATTTTTCCTATTGTTCTTTTTTGAGGATTAAAGCACATTTTATATTTGAGTACATTAATTCACTGAATGAATGTGATTAGAGGTTAGATATGTCAGATTTGTTTATGGTGAGATTATGTTGCTGTGCTTGGCCTCATTATTACTGTTATCTTATGTTGCTTTTTTCGGCCTCTTCTGTTTTATCCCGTCTAATTGAATTATATGTTTCCCTTGTTGTGTATGTTTTATAAATGAAAATTGACTAATTTGACTGGGAGCACAAAAACAGTTCACTCAATACAGATAAACATGAACATGTCTCAACGTTTAAAATCGGTCATCAAATTCAAAAGAACTTCAAAATACCTTGTTTTTTAATAATAGTCAGGTAAACATAGATAAATAATTCTTTTTTTTTTTTTGCATTTTTTCTTTTTTCTTTACTCAAATGTTAAGTTTTTCATCCTGTTCTGCAAAAGCAGTAGGTTTGATCCATTAGGGGTGTTTTGAAATGTTCTCTCTCATCGCACCCTTCACTCATTGTAATGTTTCATGCACATTTTTTCCCCTTTTTTCTCTTTTTTTCCGTTCTGCCTTCTTTAGAGGATGTCTTATATCATGAAGGTAAGGTTAGACGTGTCTCTGTCTCTGTGTGTGTGTGCTTGTGGGTAAAAATGTGGGCAGGGGGAGGTGGGATGGGGTTGCCTGTATGCGAGTGTGTTGAGCTGACATGCCATTGCTCTGTTTTGCTTCACTTCTTCTCTTTCATTGTCTCATCATGTTGGTTTCCTGTTTTCTGTGGCCCCTGCGAGTTTTCTCTTCCCTCCATTCCCTGCAAGAAGTCAGCCAGCCACTAAGATACCTTTTTTCCCCCCTTCATCTTTTGAAATCAATTTCTGACGCACAGGAGCAATAAAATTCCACCTGAGAAGCTTCTTTTCTGGAAAGCTCAGTCGGGTCTGTCCCTCAGCAATGAATTTGTTTGGCACAGGCAAATAAGTGCAATACCTATGTTGACATCATAGAATAAAAGATGAATTTTTAGGTGGCTTTTTAAAGAAAGGAAAGAAAACGCAGGAGCTGAGATTTCCGTGTGTCGTCTACATGCCATAATCTTTCAAATCATTGACCAAGCAACCTGAGGCACAATTTGTTAGACATATTTCCGTAGTCAGACTTTCTGCTTGAAGGAGACAGATGGGGTCATTTTTGCTCTTTTTGATATCTTTAAGCTGCTTTTTACAAGAAGAAGAGTTGGGAAAGCACAAGAATGCTGCAGTTTTTAATTATATAGTTAAAACACATTATTCAGCTTAAATAGTTTTGACCCTCTGACTTTAATCACAATGAGTCTTCATGGCAAGACTGAAATCTCTGTGCATCTTAATATATTAAATCCCCTTAAATATGTTAACTTTTTCAGTAATTCGATTCAAAACGCACATGACATAGATTCAGTAGAAACAAGTGATATATTCCAGTTATTTTCTGTTTATTTTTGATGATTATTCCTTTCAGCAAATTGAAACCCAAGATTCAGTATCTTAGAAAATTTGAATATTACAGAAAACCCACAATACAACATTTTTTTGGGTAAAAGTCATCGTACAAATTAAATGAATGACATTCTTCACAAGGAAGATAACCCAAAAACGAAGAGCTGCACCCAAACATTTTTATGGAAAGTTAAGTGTAAGGAAAAACTGAAGAAGAAGAAGAATTGGGGATAAATGCAGCTTTTAGTTGGTATCAATCAAGCTCATTTGAAAGTCGGAGAGAGATTGAGGTGGGTTCTTAAAGAGACATCACTCATTGTTGTATTCAGGAAGTTTTACTTTAATTGTTGGATTCCTTGTCTTAAGAAGCTCCTGAACAAGAAAGAACATCAGAAGTAAAATACACACTATTAAAAATCCTTCTTTTATTGGTTAAAGCTCTTTTCATCAACTTATTCTATTGTGTTGTCGTTTTTGTATAGCGCTTTGGTTTTAACGAGCCACACTGTTTTTAAAAGTGCTATATAGATAAATTTGACATTGACAAAGCCGTAAGCCAAAAGCATCACATTCAGTGAAAATAAAAGTTTGTTGCAGATCTCCGTTCAATGAATGTAAAAGAGTTTCACGTTTTGAACTGAATTACTGAAATCACATTCTAAGAATTGCTGTCCAGTTTGAAGTGTTTCTAAATTTGCTCCATGCCATTGCAGCATGGAGCAAATTACTAAATGTAAAGTACTATGACAGTAGGATACCCATGAGTTCAAGGTCTGCACTACTCATGACAGGAACAACACGTCTCACAATGACTAAACAGGTTTTTTGGTGAATTACTTCACACCTCTTTCACAGAGGAAACTATTTTTATGAATGATTTCAAATTAAATGAAAACTAAGTAGAAAAGCAAAACCCTCATTCATGAAACCACATCTTTGTGGTCAGATTTTTTTAATAAAAACACTGAATCTTAAGTTTTTACTTCAAGCGCTTGGCTAAGACTGTAGAGATAAAGCCGTGATAGTTAAGTTACTTTTATTTTCCTGCAACTATATTTTTGAACGCACATGATATAACCTATAGAAATGATCAGTTCTTATTTGAAACCCTTTCAGTCAGGCTGCATTTTACCTCAGAGACGTTTTCCTGCCAGTTTGGTCTCGGTTAACTCATGCTTGCTGCCTTGTTTGTTGATGGTTCTTTTGTTTCTTCACTGTGTGTACATTCGGGATGCAAATCCCCAAAAAGCTTGCATTGTGTTTTGAACTGAAGCCTCATGTTTCAGCTGTGTGTAGAGCCGAGACGTTTGTGTTCACAAAGATTCATCGAGTTTGTTGTTGTGCTCCTGCAGGACTCCAGTAAGAGCCCAAGGCCAATAAAAAAGTTCCTGCCAGGAAATAGGAAGAAAGAACGCAAGCCCTCTGATGACGAGTTTCAGATAAGAAAAAGTAAGAGTTTCACACTGAACAAGAACTACTTCTAAATTTCAAATAATTCATGTTTATATTTCACTGCCTAAACTTTCTTGCACTGAATTCATCATGACGTTGAGTCACTGAGTAAAAAAATCTTTAAAAACTTAAAAATCATAATGTCATGTAGCATTTTCAATCTTGACTTTGCTCAGATTTTCTTGCTTTAGTTATGGAAAAAGTAAAATTTGTCTTTTTATTTTATAAGATTTCCACACCCGTTTAATCCCAAATTTTTCCTTGCAAAATAAGTGCATGCATTTCAAACCTTAGACCTCCCTAGCATGTAATATTAGACAGTCGTATTTTTTAGTTACCTAGCAGCTCACTCACTCTGGTTGCCTAGCAACACCCAGCTGAGTAACATGAGCAGCAGCAGTTTAAGGTTCTGCCATCAAAACTACTTAAAAATAAAAACAATGTCAGGAAAACTGTGTAGTGTATAAAACAGAAAAAGGTCACACCACCAGTTTGGCATTGTTTCAGAGTTTTAAAACAAAAAAAAACAACAGATCAATAATTATTGATATCGACTGATATAAAAAGCTTATATCGTGGTGCTTTTTTCAACCATATTGTCCAGCCCTACTGTTGGATTAATAATATTTTTGATACAGTGAAACTTTTCCTTGCACAGTAAACTCGTGTCACGCACCCTGCTGATGAGCATTCATTCTCTTTCTTGTTTTAAATTTACTAAAAGGTGTCACGTGTTTCTTTGAAATCTAACCCAGAGATTGCTAAATAACAGTCATATTTCGACAGGCACAGCTGCTCTGGAGGAAGACGCTCAGATACTTCGGGTGATTGAGGCTTATTGCACAGGAGCCAGCCTGCACCAAACCACCACAGGTGTGTGTTGCCGGATCACACACAGATACATTAAAATGACTTTTGGTTCTTAAAGGCATCAACATAGCTCATGTGTTCATTTGTGTGTACATGCACAGCGGTACGGAAAGAGTGTGTCCCTCAGGTTCTCCTGCCTGAAGAAGAGAAAATAATCGTGGAGGAAATTAAGAGCAACGGACAGACAGTAACTGAGGAAAAGTAAGCATGTTGTTGCTTTTGAAGAAGAAGCTTTGAGAATATTTCAGAATAAGTCTTTTCTTGTAAATGAATTCACCAATTAAATATAGATCCATTACAGACAAAGTCACTTTCATATACAAATAAATAGAATGAAATGTTTAGCTTGCTAAAACAAGGAGCAGACTGATAACCGGAGTAAAGTAGCACCTACTTCTTCTGGCATGAAATAAATGCTGCTTTTATATTTTAACTTGTAGGAGCCTGGTTGACGCAGTTTATGCTTTAAAGGACGAGGTTCATGAGTTAAAAAAGGTAAGTTGGAATACTTGTAATAAAATGCTAATTTTTTTATTGCTGGAATATGCTGAGTGGTATTAACTACCTGAAAGTTGCCAAAAACGCCAAATAGACAAACTGTTAATAGAAATGGTCAATTTAAACACTTGATATACTTGTTGTTTTTTTTATTGTTTTTTTTAGATCTGTACATTAACCAGATTATCAAAAACTGAGTTCATGGAAGTTGGCAAATGTTAGCCAAGAAAGTACAACAGTCTTGGTTTTGGCCCCTCTGCTTGGTGGGAGAGGGTTTAATACAAAAACCCGTCAATAATAGAAAGTTTTTGAGTTTTCACAATAATGTAATAATTACCAGATTAGGAAAAACATTTAAGCAAACTTTCTGCAACTTAATAAGGCAACTGACAAGTTCCCTTATTAGCAGAATAGAAATAATACAGAAATACAGAAATAGATCTGCTATCTCTGTAATACATAAATAGAAATGTATTGCGGAACAGTCAAATGGTCAAGTTGGTTTTCTCTCATCATTGTTAGCATCTATTTTACTTCATCATGTCATAAATTAATTTTAAATCTGTCACATAAATGATATCATGTTATCAAATCGTGTTTTTTTTTTTTTTGTTTGTTTTACTTTGTTTTTTCTTTTCTTATGATAATCATGTTTTGTGAATCTCATTCCAATCCATGCCTAGTTTGACTATGAAATGAAATCTGTTTTAAAATGGCTGAAATGTCCTTTTGTGTTGTCTCCACTAAAGACAATTACTTGGTACAGGTAAGATGTTTACTGGTCGTGCGTTCTCGACTGAACCCACATAAAACCATTTGAACTGTGGAGCTGAATGAAAGTAAATGAAAATGAGGCTTCTTGGTTTTAATTCTTGGTTGCTTCCGTCACATTGTTGCTTTTCTGTTTTCACACACAACAATTTGCTTCATCCGAACTATTTGATCAATGGAAATACCTCCACTATTACTACTAAATTTAACCACCCATCATTTGTATTTGTTGATTTTTAACCAGAAGGAAGAAGACAGACAGTGAACTCATTTCCCACTGTTTTGACTTCATACCAGTTTCTACCACCAGCTTCTCGGTACCGAAGCCAACATGTTGGCGGACGAAACAGCTGGTGGTAAAGTGAGTTCTGACTCTAAACCAGCAATGAAACCACTTTTGTGGAAACCCCCCTGTGTGAAGACAACAGGATGCTGGTCGATCTCACATTTGTTTGGTCTCCCCTGTATAGATAATGCTTTAAAGATTTAAATGTAAATCAGACACTCAGTCGCTGACGTCTGATTTAGGGAAGCCTGGGTTCCCACAATGCAACATGGCAGCAATAGGGAATTCAGATTTCCACAACCAATAAGTAAAATTTGTGAATCCAATAATTATGTTCTCATTTGGTCTAATTTTTTTAGTCGAATACAGAAACAGATCCAACTTTTAAAGTGCATTTCACATTTTTCGGTAACACTTTATTTGAAGGAATGTGCACAAGACTGACCCTTTTAATGGACTTTTAATGCAGCTTTTAGTACAACCTTGCATCAAAACTGTCATTACTTACCGAATGATGCTTTCCTGCAACTTCTGGGTGCAACTCTTCTCCAACACAGAAGTGAGGAGCCATGTTGTGAAGACTTCCTAAAGGCAGAGTTTCAAAAACAGCAGGAGTTTTTAACACACAGGCCCAGCTTTAAGGGGTTAAATTACAAAATTAAAGTTTTTTTTAATCATATTTTATGTATATATATGTATATATACATATATATATCATTTTTATGACAATTGAAGGTAACACAGTTATTGATTGTGCTGTAAAGTGACACTTTGTGCCTGGAAAATGCACCTTTCAAGGGGTGTGAATACAAGCCGGTTACTGACTAACATTAAAGAGCCTTCACTCTTTAATGTTATTATTCCCCCCCTATGTTTTACAGGAGAATAAGTGGATGAAGCAGTTTCTGGAGGAGGAGCAGAAATCTCGCAAAGAGCTGGAAAGATTGGTGAGAAAGCTGAGCAAGCAGAAGAACGACTGCGGCTGGGAGGACAGCAGCCATTAGGACTGTGGACCGTCCTCACAGCACACCTCTTCAGCCTGTAAGCTCCCGTTTGCAGGAGCGGACTCGCACTGGGGCAGGTTTCTGTGTGTTTATGCGTTTATTTTTCTATGCGTGTCTTCCGTCTTCACATTTCAGTCGCACATAAACGTGGAGCTTCGTCGCCTCCAAGCCTGGAGCTTGATTTCACAGCTCGACGGAATGGGATCCGTCTCATGGGAAGACCCAAACGAGCATGCTTACTGCCGAACAGCTCGGCTAATCCTTTGTGTTTCAAGCAATCTCCCCCATTTGGACTGTAAGATCCGCCCTGCTAATGGAAGAATTTTGGAAAGAAACAAGCTCTCCGTAGCTTCTTCTGCTGTTGTTGGAATAGAAAAGGAGTACAAAGCCATCGAGTCTTCTGCTTCTCTTGCCTGAACTTCTTTTAAAACCGGACTGATGATGAGCTCTTCAAATCATGACTTTGTCACTGTTGTATTTTGTTGCCATAGGGCTCCTTGTTGGAAAAGAATAATCTTCCTGGTGTGCTTTCATGATACACAGCATTTTTCAACATGACAAAGATTCATCTAATTCATGTTCAGGGGGTTTTATAGGCATTTTAGCAAGTCACACAGGCGACTTTAACAAGCTCAATCTCCAAATGCAGCTGTATACTGTTTATTTAAAAACTGCATGGATGTACAGTGTTTCTACATTATAAATTCTGCATCAGAAATGCGATAATCAATATATATCCAGTCATATATACTCCAAAGCAATGCATCTGCATAATGAAATAGGAAAGACTTAACTCTGTACTATTTGCTATTATAAAAGTAGACAAAGAGGTAACCCGTACTAAAATATATATGGGAATCATTTTAACGTGTTGAGTAGATAACCTTTCTTTGTTTTGAGTTTATAAGGATAGTCCGTATTTATTGCTAACCCAGGCATTTAAAATGTGGTGTAAGCCTTACGGAGAACATTTTGCAAGGAAAACCCTGTTTTATATTGCTAAAGAGGAAAAGGAGAATCTCGTTTTGCTTTGATAATTTACAGATTTCTGTCTGGGAACAGAGGAAATAAACAGATGTTGGTGTTAAACATATTTAAGTGCCTCCCGAAGGGGTCCGAAAACCAAGAGAGATTTTGAGACCGACTGGGACTAAACATGAAATATATTCAAAGTGTCAAGCTTAGTTTAATGAAATTATTATGTATGTTGAGTCTGAAAACAAACAGCGCTTTGCTTCCTATTTATGGTCGTGGCCTCTTTCTGAAGACCAACCGCGGTACATTTCCTCATGGGGACGAGCGTATGCACTGTCAACGCTGTTATGTGGTGCACTGCACAGAAACAGTGAATGTAACTGAAATGCAATAAGTGACTGCTTTACTGACAGACCTCTGGGTAAAAACCAGCAGACATCAGTCAGATTCAAACAACCTGCAATATTAAGGACTGAATTAGTTCATTAACAGAAATCCCTCCAGATGCTTTTTATTCGCCTTTACTTCCTGATTAAAAACAATGAGGTAAATTTTTTTTCATCCAGATTGTTGAATTTGTGACACAGTTGCTGTGTGGGAAATGTGTTTTTTTTTTTTGTTGTTTTTTTCCATGCACCTCTGTTCAGAAACTTCTCAGCACTGTGTAGAGTTTGATGCAGCTGGTTCGTCTGCAAAGGTGTAACTTTCAGGCTCAAAGGCAAATCTCGTCACACCAGCCGGACAAGGTGATCTAATAATGTTACAGAGACACAACCTCCCCTCAAAACGACTGTTTCCATTAAGCACCACACACTGTAATCCGAAATTCCCAATAGCTTCTGTGAGCACTTACTGGTGGGAAGAAGATCATCTGATTTCCACGCCACTGTGTTTTTGTTTTTTAAAGCTTGTTCTATGCAATTATTGTTGCAAGTATTTTATCCTTTTTTTCTAGACATTCTGTACTGTATGTTTGGTTTGATTGTTCTTTTATTAAAAGTTCAATATAACAAGTGGAGTTTTGGATTGAAAATCAGTTTGTAACCATGACAGTAATGGAAATAGGTTTTCTACATTCATGCTGGAAATCCGCAGATGGCAGGCAGGCTTTTCCGCCCCACGTTCATAACATGTGCGGCGCAGGAATTTGTAGGTTGTTCAGCTTCGCTCTCAGGAAACCCTTTGCACGGTGGAAGGAGTGACATGCTGTAAGAGTAGGCTGCATCTGCACACCTCCATAGAGATTCACACTTTCCATACTGTTATACTCCATGTAAAAAGCACGTTTTATTTGCCAACCTATACGCTCTGGAGTTTTGAATTACTCATCAAGTACTGCAGGTGTATTTATGAACTAAAATGGAAACATTACAGTCAAGAAGAAGCAGAGTGAAGCTATTTTAGGAAAACAAAAAGGCCCCGGAGAGCCTGGTATGAGTGTCACGACTCAAGATGGATGGCATAGATTTTTTTCAACTCCATTTTTTGTCTTCCCGGGCGAACCTGAAAAATTTAAAGAGCTTTTGTGTGTTTTCACATGCAGAATAAAAAATCTCTGCACAGTGTAGAAAATATCAGTCTAGAAATAAATTCATTCTCCAGTTTTTTTAAAATACAATGAAAAATCTCTTTACTGCACTTTGCCAAATCGACATTGGAAAAAAGCAATAAAAAAACATATCTGAAGCACTGCTTGCATAACTTAAAAAAACTAAAAATAGATGCCTGGTGCTCAGGTTTTCCCCCAAAATATGGGCCACCCTACCCGGATAACCCTGTACTAAAAAAAAAAAGGCTCTGAATTAAGAGGTTAAACTTTTCAGGGTAATGACACAACATGGCAGCCCTGCAGAGGAAGGTGAGGGGAGCTGAAAGGGTCATTGGATTTGTCCGTTCTGTGCTTTTTGTGAATTCTGAAATTAGATAAATTGATTTGATTTAGAAGGCTAAATTACGATAAGGATAACTGTGATGAGAGAAAAAGTTGATCTCATCAGATTTCTAAAGATAATTTACAAGTGAAGTGTCTGTCTTTGTCACCGTGAGAAGGTGCATCACTACTTTCTGCTGTGTGCCCTAGAAAATTAAAACCGCAGTGGTTCAGAGCAGTTTCTGTTCTTTATCACATTTAAAAAGTGCTGTTTTTCTGAACTTTTAAGGGGTTTTTTTTGTGTCAAATAATGCCCATAAAGAGCTGCTGGACAATAGAAATGTAAGTGCTAATTCTTGAAATGTGTAATTCCCTCGCCCCCAAAAAACCCAGAATAGATCATTCAGATTAAATATAAAAGTCATTTTACATATAGTCCAATTTATATAAATAAATACAAAGCAATCACTGACAATAACAAAGAAATAGACAATGTTATTTAATAAATTATAGTTTGGAAATGTCTCTCAATTCCACAAAAGTTTGTTGATTAACTCCTGCAGAGTCTTCTTAGTATCTATATTCCATCCACAGTCACAGATCCCTGTTTTGGAGTCCTGGTCCATGCGGCTCCTACAGCTTATACATCCCAAAACTCGTCGATTGTTTTCCGTAGTCCACAAGCGAGAGGTTTTCCACCCAGATGGCGAGCTGGTTTCCACTACTCAGCGTGATCACGTCCTGCAGCGTAACTGTGCACAGCTGAGGGTTCAAACCGTCCTTGTCGCTCAGGCTGCAGTGGGCCTTGGTTACCTCCTTCTCCTCTCCAGTCTTGATGTTCCTCAGCTTGATGCAGCCGGTCAGCGGGGCGATGCTGTGCTTGGAGAAGGTCACCCTGGAGTAGATGAGGTAGTCACCGGGCTCCGTGACAGTCAGCCAGCTTTTGCCGTAGTAGTTGATGTTCTTGCGAACTGAGAGGTCCATTCTCCACTCAAGATAACCAGCTAGAAAGAAAGTAAAAGTTGTGTTTTATCTTTTAATTATAAATGAACTTCTATCAAAAGAGAAAACAGAGGTTTTCTTTTCTTACATTTTTTCTCAATTGTAGCATTTGGCTTTCCAATTAGCATGCGTGCAAATGCTATGTAGGTTGTTTCTTGTTTTTCTACGGGTGGAAAACCAACTAAAAGGGGAAAAAAAACACAAATGCATGTCAGGTTTCTTTATCTGATTGACTTTTCTCTCGAAACTCAGAACAGCATTAATCAGTAAAATCAATTTTACCTCTTCCTTGTGGTGAGGAGTAGGTCGCCTGCAAGAACAAGAAAAAGTTAAACATCAGTGCAACAATAGACAAATAATTATTCTCTGCGCTGTATTAAATCTAATTTAGCAATGCGCTAAACGTGAGGCCAAAAAAGCATGTGAGGTGTGACATGAATGTTGCATTTACAAAGGAAGATTTCCTGTGAATCTCACACTGAATTTTAGTGAGACTGTAGATGGTGCAAAACCTGTGAATCTGCATCTGTGTCTGCCTCACCAGTTAGAGAAAACTCAAGTTCTCAGCTTTACATTTAAAACAAAACAACTTTTGTTACAAACCACGGCGCTACTTACATGTGCAATTTGTCTTTCGTTGTAGTACAGGTATAGAAATCCTCCGACAGACAGAAACAAGTGCAGCGTCACCACACAAACCAGAAATCGCAGAAGTGGCTTGTTGTAGCCCGGCGATGGAAGCTGAGTCGGGATGAGGATCGGCTCGGGCCTGCCGAGCCGCGGAGGCACCGGCGGAGGCACCTGCGGCAGAGCCATGCTGGTCTGGTAGGTGTTGATCATGATGCAGTGGAGAGGCCTGTCGCCCGTGACATCCCATGCGCTTCTGAGCAGATGCTCCCCAAAGCAGACGAGTTTTTCTGCATGTACTTCCTGGAAGCTTTGAGCCCTTCAGATCTGTGAGAGATGTGACCTTTGTGGAGGACGTAAGTGTGTCGTGTGAAATACATCATACCATTTCTTCCTTCCTTTATGGCAGGTATGTTTCACTTGGTTCCATTTGTTGCAGTGTTTGTCTGCACTACTAAATAAAACCCAACCCTTAAAAAGAAGCTTGTAAATAGATTGTGATGTGGTTTCTGATGCAGACAGCATACTCAAGCTGGATTCTTAAATTGTATTTACAAGCTTAGCGTCTTTTTATGCACTTGATTAGTTATTTTATTTTGAAGACTTTAAAAAACTATGCACTCCAGCATCCATTGCATTGCACTAACTCTCACAATATATTTAATCAGCAAAAACATATGTGTCAAATCCAACACCCGGTTTGTATTTATGAGACTGTTTCTGTTTGCTATTTTGTTTTTAATGTAAGACTGCTTGTTGTTTATTCTCTATAGAGAAAATGTATGAACAGGGAGAAGATTTTTCAGATTTCCTTAATATTATTTGAGTTTTTCTAAAAATATTCCTTTTGTTACTTAGGTAAAAAGTAAAGAAAAAATTATTTTCTTCTTGAAGTTATTCTTTTTTTAATACATCAGAGTTAAACACCAGCTCCCACACAGTGACTCCTGGAATAGGGTCCAGCTGCCAACCCTGAACATGATTAAGAAAGAATAGCTAATGGACTCACAGTGTGTCAAAATCTAAATCATTTTATTATCAACCCAAATTTTAGGTTTTAAAAAAGAGCTCTTCCAAATTTTTCTGAAACGGTTAAATAAAGTAATAATAATGACTCGAGCACATAGCCCTGTGGTACTCCATGCCGACTTGTGGTTTGATTTGTCTGTGTCAATAACAAACAGGCCCACAGCATGACAGATCCTCCACCACTCTTGTTAACGTTTGTTAATCAAGACGGATGAGGAGACAACTCACAGAGATTTATGAAGAAGGCTTCTTATTTTAGATTCCCATAGGCAGCAGGGTTATCCATCTGAAGGAGTTTCACTACTTCACCACAGCACCTTGGTTGTGGTAGCAGAAGTTGAGCTAAAGTGAAACATTTTAATGTAACACGGTTTCACTGTTGAATGCACTGAGAGCTGCATTCTCAGTTTGTGCAACTGCGGTGTTGCTGCAGGATGATTCAGTCTGGCTGGAGTTGTTGAGCTGGTGCTCCTTCTTTTCTTTTCGCCATAAAATTCTCTCCATATTACTAAAACAAATTTAAAAATAATATTTCCCCCGTTCTGATTTTGAAATGTACAAACAGTTTGAATAAGTTTGTTTGTAACATCTAAAGCAGCATTTTTTTTTTCCAAATGTAAATTTATTTTTTCCCAGTCAAAAATAAAATAATTGTACTGATTGAACTGCAATGTACTCTTGCCATTTTATACATTTATATAAATGTATAAAATGTGTATATTTGTAATATATACACTTATTTGCATTTTTCTTTTAGGCGGATAATATTTGTTGTAGATTTAATGAGATTCTATCACCTAACTATCATCAGTTATTTTTAATACCTTGTTTTTCGCAATAACAGCTGCATAAAATGTCTTTATCACAGAGTAGAAACCAAGCTGTGTGATAAACCTGCATCTCTGACCAAATATAAAGTCAGTGGTAAAGTGAAAAAAGACACAAATGCATATGCAAACGTTTGCAGTAGTTTTCTGCACATGCTTGTTTAATTATAGCAACACATGAACCTTAGGCAGATAGCTGGTGCTGAAGTCAGTGCTGTTGAGTTTCACAGCTTCCCCTGGTGGTTCGAAACGTTCTTACCTCCAGCTCTACACCTGCAGAGAACAAACTAAATATTAAGCTTTGAAAATGTGTCAAACTCGACGCCTGGGGACAAAATCTGGCCCGCCACAGCTTTTTATAAGGCCCCATAGGGAGGCATAAATATAGGCTTTAAGTTGTGTAAATATCATTTCTGTCAATCAAAGCAAAGCTGTTTTCATCTGTATTCTGATAAATTACATCAATGTGAAACAATGTTCCATCCATCCATTTTCTGTTCACCCTTCGTCCCTTAATGGGGTCGGGAGGGTTGCTGGTGCCCATCTCCAGCTACGTTCCGGGTGAGAGGCGGGGTACACCATGGACAGGTCACCAGTCTGTCGCAGGGCAACACAGAGACAAACAGGACAAACAACCATGCACTCACACACTCACACCTAGGGACAATTTGGANCGGGTGAGAGGCGGGGTACACCCTGGACAGGTCACCAGTCTGTCACAGGGCAACACAGAGACAAACAGGACAAACAAACAACCACGCACTCACACACTCACACTTAGGGACAATTTGGAGAGGCCAATCAACCTGACAGTCATGTTTTTGGACTGTGGGAGGAAGCCGGAGTACCCGGAGAGATGACAGGTGTTATGTTTATGACAGTGTCATGTCAGTCTTATGCACACCACATCAAATAAAGTGTTACCTAAAGGGTAATATATTGAAAGCACAATGGAATTAGTTTCACATGGAAAGTGTGTTGTAATTGATCCTTCTGTGTTCTGGTAACCTGATATGTTTGCAGTATTGTAGTGTGTATGAAGCATGTAATGTACAAAGTGGCAAAGCAGAATAATAAGACATTAAGTAACAAAAAGGTGTACTTCATTAGCAATTATAATAAACCAAAAGTGTAATTGTAGCATACTGTAAACACACTACTAAAATATAAAATATGTAATGCCAATATACTTAAAATACATTCTAAGTATATTTTAAATGTAATTCAATCACAAAAATGGTACACTCAGCATATACTAATCAAGTATGTCATCATATTACATAAAAAGCAATATAGTTAAAGTACACTAAGTTCAACTTAAGTTGTTCAAAAAAAGCACATTGAAGTATGCTTAGTACAAATTGTAATTTAATACAATTTTAATACTGTTAAAGTACATTAAGCACAAAATTAGTTGTTCCAAAATGTCATACTTTAAGTTAACTAATCCTAAGTGAACTTGAAGTATACTCATGATTAGTCTGACGTAAAGTATGTTAAAATTTTACATACTTAGTATATTAATTTTTCACCAGGGTTGTTCAGCAGAAATAGGCCAAGCTGGTCGATCAACAGGTCAGAATGCTCAGAAATAAAAGAAGCAAAAATGATCAATAACTTCAGAGAAGTCTTGACATAACTCAGTAAGGTCAAAATGTATTTATGAAATTCCTGAATATATTTAACTTCTCAGACATTCTCCATTACAAATGCTTTTATGTTGGAATTGTATAACTTTTCTGTTTTGTGTCAATATTTTCTTTTTCAGACATTCAGGCAACTTAATTTTAAAAATATTGTTGTTTTTTTTTTTTGCTGTTTTTATTATTACTTTCAGTAATAAATAATCCAAAGGATGAAGAAAAGAAAATGTATTTCATATAATGTTTCTCTCATTCTCGTTATATTTAAATATATTTGGCTTCTGATAGGATTTCTAAAATAATAAGCCTGTTATTTAGCTTCCGTAATTAGTTATTTAAATATTGCTAAATACAAACTTGCCAGAGTTTTGGTGGTTAGTATTTAACACCACAAGTTTGTGAACAAAGCCATATGTTCTGAACTAACTGGAACATTTAAACTGTTTGACTTACAAAGTCTTTTTGACATTTTTGAATAGTGATTGTCCCGCCATGCTTGTCTCCTGATTGAAGCCAAGCTGCAACCATTTATACAGCACTCAGTTACCCTTCAGCCATGCTCACAAATTGAATTAATTTTGTCTGAATTTGTGTTTTCAATCTGGTAATTATTTTTTTAACCCCAGAGGAAGCCAAGAGAAATGAGTCACATCTTCACAAGTGGTGAAATTCGATGGTCTATGATTTAACACCAACCAAAGGGACAGGAGCCCGAAGCGTTGCAATTTACCAACCATTCATCTGTTAGCTGATTCAATCACACCACATTTAACATCTTTCAGAAAATTAGATAAATCTGATGGAAAAACTTTCTGCTCAAATTAATCTCCTTAATCCCAATTTGATCTTGCGAATAAGCTGAATCTTTTGTCTGTGTCCTTAAATCTGCCACAAAAAGTCAACGAAACATGAACGAACTCTTAAACCGCAGATGACTCCAGCACACATGTAGCTTCATTTAGATAAAAGAACTGATTACATGACATGAGGAGTGTCCACTCTCCATTACTGTTGTTCTCAGATGTTTGACAGATGTAGCCAGAGCAGTGATGAGCTTCCAGGGTTTATCTGAGGGAAAATAAAAGTTTTTTTTTTTCCTCAAGTTTAAGTTTTTTAATAAAAGCTCAAATTAGCTGTTAGCCAAAAATATTAGTCATAAAAGAAGTTCTAACTGTATGATTTTAGCTGTCTCTGGAGAAGAAACTAAAGCAGCTGTGCCTATCGACAGAAGGTGAATGCAAACTAATAAACACTTCAAGGGTTGAATCGTGTTGTTTGAAATTCAAACTATTTATCACATTGTTTTGGTTACAGTTTTGCCAAGAATCGTCCACGCACACACGCAATGATTGCAAAGTTCTACTGTCGGCATTTGTGTACCTCAACTTTAGCAGCATAGCATATCTTTGCAGTTTGGAACTTTTGGTCAATGTAAGTGTCAGTCTAAACATACAACACTATTAGGCCTATGCTTCACAGAATAAGAATTGACAATTAATTTCTATTAGATTTCTACCTTGAAGATGTTTTTTTTGGTCATTGCCTGACTTTTTTTTTGTGAATAGAAATATCTTTTGTTTGTGGTGTAGCTTTTTGCCAGTTAGTCAGAAACAAAAGGACATGAACTTGTGAAAATATTCTTTGCACTTTTAGTGTTGTATAAAAAGAACAAGTTAATGCGAAGATCCATTTAGTATATAGTCCATATTTAATTGTCTGTGACCAGTAAGAGTTGTGGGTTGACTAGCTGTCTATGGGATGTCTCTTTTTGTCCAAATGACCAGCTGGCAGAAGAAGCCAGCAGGAAAAGACCCAGCTTGAAACTGAAACGATAATTAAGCCACTCATTAGTAACAAAGAATGAAAGTGGACCAGTTAATGCACTTGGCTAGACATTTGGCCAGGATCATGCCTTAAGCACCACTTAGAAAACAGTGATGGTTTTTGTTTAGTCACTTTGTATATTTTGGTCTATTTTGATCACAGTATGGAAATGCCAATGCAGATTTTTTGTTCCTAATTCACATTCTAGTTATTAAAGATATATTATTTTCCAATACTCCTTTACAATCAAAACTCACACATTGCTTACTGTATGCTATTAAAACCAGTTTTAAGGTTATGACTGATGCCTAAGTAGCTTTACAACAGTTCGACATGCTGGCCCACGTCAAACGCCCATATAGTAGTTGATCATTTCTTTCTCTTTTCTTGCTTCTTTATATCTATGTCTTGCATTATTGTGCAAAGCTCCTCGATTGCTTGCTTTATATTCTCTGCAGCATGACATACATAAACTGATTGGCTTATATTTGCTTAATTAGCAACCTGTCCAATGTGTCAAGAAAAAAAAAAAAAGAATTGAGTCAATTTAGTTCATTTGGCTGTATATAAATCACAATTTGAAATGAATTTGTCTTGTAAAAAGCCTTGAAGTAGCATTTGTTTTAACTTGGTGTTATGTTAAGTCAATTCAACTGAACTAATGTAATAAGTAATGCTTTGAATAGTATTGTCACATAGCAGTAGTCACTTGGGGTGTTATTGGGTGAAAGATGGATGTTTTTATGTTTAGTATAATACAGTGGTACTTTGTGTGTTCTGAGTTAGTAGATGGATGGGGAACCTTACACGAAAATGTATAAATTATTTGATTTGTCTCTTTGTTCTTCATTAAGTACCTGAACAGTGCAGCTCACACTACTGCACATCTAAAATACCTACTTTATAGAGTTCCCTTGCTGCAAGGACTCCTGAATGCTACACAGTAGCGTGCAAATACATGATGTAAACACTTTCTGTAATACATTATGTTAATTAAATAATTAAATATTGTAAAAACACTTAGTGTGTTTGATTATGAACTGCTGATACAATATTCCTACCGGAAACCAGAAAAACAGTCATGTCGACATGATTGAAAATTGCTATACAGATTTTATTGGTTAAATTGTAACTTGTTTTGTTTCATAAAGCTGTGACCTTCTGTGCTTCCCAAAGGCTGATTAGATAATGAAGTCTTTCTCCACAAGCCTGAGTGGCAAGTATTGTTAAATGCAGACAATTGGGAAGCCTTAGTTCTTGTTTCGTCTTTTGTTTGTTAGGTCTTTGTTCCAGTTTACGCGTCCTTATGTACATATTTCTACTCGATCTTTGCTCTGCAGTACCATTTCCTTTACTGATGTGAGTGACAGCATTTGTATGATTGCTTAGACATGTGTCTCTTAGACTGTACCGCTGGCTGACTCCTGAGTCAAGAGCAGATTTCAGGCTGAACTGTAAAGCCTACCATCAGCTTTCTTAAGTGCTGTCAATGTCACATGGAAACAACAATGCTGCAGCCTCTTAATTGGTTTAGGAAAAGCATTATTGTCATTTTGCAGAAAGCAAACTGCGCTAGAGAAGATGAAGTCCAAGATTCTGCCCCCTCCTCGGTACCCCACACAACCAACCTGACAAAATAATAATAATGATTATGTGTCATGTATGTTTTTTGTGATTTCTGTTTTCACTTTTGCTTTTAGAAATAATTGCTCTTGGTTGTGTGGGAGCATCAGAAGAAGGGCATTAATGATTCTTGCTGGCTGCATGGAGGAATTGCACTGCGGTGGGCTGGAAAGAGCACTCATTTACTATTCGAGTGTTGAATATGTGTGAGAGATGGCATGTTAGTGTTTCTGCCTGAATGTGTTAGGTAATATATTTTTAGCTGTTTCCTCCCTTTGTTTTGCAGTGGATATTGTGTGACATCTATTGTAATTACATTTCCTGTGTGCATGTCTGTGTTTGTCTGATCACTTTAATGTGTGTGTGTTTGTGTGTAAAGTATGTGCATGGCTGTGCTTTTTTTTTTTTAATGGCTTAGCTGGTGGATGCTGCAGGTGGATGATCAGACTGGGAGCAGACTGGGGCTGATCTGCGATCACACAGGGATTATGGGGGATATGGAGCTATACAGCATTCCAGGGCTGCCTCCAGTTAGGCTCATCTCCGCCATGCTCCCCTCACACACACCACTTTAATTGCCTTTGCTTCTTTCATTACTTTTATTGCCTCTCCTCTGCATTGCTTGCTCCCCGGGCTTGTGGAAAGGTCATTGTGATGGCAGTGGTGTACTCACAGCCACCCTCTCTGACGAGTAGAAAATGGTTGTGGGGCTGAAGCTTTCAGGGAAATAGAGACCCATAATGAGTACGGACTGTCTTTACAAATTATATAGTAAATATTTTTTTAAGTAAATCTGTGAAGTAAGTGTGTGCCAGCGTATAATCTCGACAGTAAGATGGATTCCCATTTGGTGTCAACCTCACAATGGAAATATACAAAACATAACAAGTCTGACAACCTGTATGCAAACAGTATTATTAAAATGAAAAATTAAGATGGAAAATGCATCATCATTATTACAAATGACTACCTTCATCATCAGAGAAAGACCTGGGCGTTGTTTGAGTACTAATGGCTCTTCCAATAAGTATCAAGAAGGTGACAGCCCTCAGATAAACAGCATTTTTGTGTTGTCTTGCATCTCCTGCTCACAATACTGAGTTAAAAAGGAGCATCGGCTCTGACAAAAGTCAAAAGTTCAATCTCTTAGCCACAAATGTTCTGTTACGTTGTTTAATGATGTATGCTCTATAAACTAAAAGAATATTTTTGATTGTAATCAACCTAACGTGCAATGAGTTACCTATAAAATAATATAGATTCAACGTTAAAGACACTATCTGACAGAATTATATCATATAATAATTCTGTTAATATATCAGAATTATTAAGATATCCTTGTATCTTACAGATTGGTATGTAAGATCATCATCTTACAGACCCACAAATAAATTTACTGAATTGCTTATTTCAGTAATTTAATAAGTGAAACAAAATTTATAAATTAATTACACATACACACACACTCATAAATATTTGTAATATTTATGATGATTTTTCACTTACTAAATGAAAACACAATATTTAAGTTTAGAGTATTACATCAGACCAATAAAGTAAATAAATACAGTAATGTCAGCTCAATGAAAATTATGTTTACTGCTTAAAGGTTGGTATTTCCAAAACGGACGTCTAATCTGCCAAATGAACCTCACTGGAACGCATACTCCAACTTATTGAATATGACTGTATCCACTTTCCACAGACAAATATTTTGATTATGTATTTCAGCCACAGATTTCCTTATTGCCAGTAAGAGTTTTTGGGACTTGTACTTTCAAGGAGGGCATATTTACAGAATAAGTGAGGTGTTATTCTGTAGATGATAGACTGGCACAGGGTGGTTATGGCTAAAATGTAGTAGCTTACCACCATCAGTGTGCGAATATGCGCATGAACGGGTGAATTTGGTGTCCTCTGGACTTGATAAAGTGCTATACAAACACAGACCATTTATCTTCCTTATAATTCTGTCTCCCATAAACATTTGTGAGTGAGTCAAAGAATAAAAGAGACAAAGGAGACACAATAACTTTGGATTCCCTTTTATTTATTCTAAAACCTCTCTGATTTTCATGTTTTTGCACTGCGCTATGACAAACTTTTCCCAGGTTGTGTAACTTGGAAAAGTGCATCACTCCTTGCTTGTTGCTTTTTAGCTTTTAGGTTGAGACTTTAGTAATGAAAGATTAGATTCTTTGAGCGGAGAGTGAAGCATGTTTGGGAGTACTGCTCTGTGAGGCAGAAGCTTGGCAGGAGACTGCAGCTCCAGGAGGAGCTGTGGGTAAACAGGCGGCCCATTGTAAAAGCAAGCGTTTAGGCACCCTGAATGGTTGCCACGAGAAATTAAAGGATTTCTTAAACATACATGAAAGAATCAAAGCAATCCTCCAGGTATGTTTTTGATGAGGGAATGGCATTAAAAATAGATATTAAGCTCAAAAGTTGTTTTTACACAATATAACCAATTTAACAAATACGATTCCTTGTAATTCCACGTAAATCTTTGAAGTCCCAATTATTTGCAAATGTGTTTTATTTTTAGCTTAGCTTTTTTGCGTTTTGTTTTGCTCATACACTTTTTCATTATGTTTTATCTCCTTACTGGCTGTTGTGTGTGTTCGGCATACAATGAGACCATGAATGGTGTAGACATTGGTGGCACTGTGGGAGGGTTGTTTTATTTTAATAAAGGTTATGATCATGTCTCACAGCAACAGCTGTGCCCCCAAGGCTGCTTTACTCTCTCAAACAGACTACTTTAATCTACATCATAAACTACACATTATTCCCTCTTAGAACCAAACTCTTAAAAATCAAAAATAAAACAGTGGTTTGAGTGTGGTAATGGCTGTTACTCTGTGATGCACAGGAGATTTTAATTTAGTGTCAAAGCCTGAGCTCATCAAATTGAGATCGTTGGTCTCAAGCCTGAGCTTGAAGGAAACAAAAAAAGTATATGATAAAATCATACATTATTGTTGTTCACATCTCTTTCCAGCCTTATTTTAGGTATGAACATCAATGAATAATTTTGCTTAGTTTAGTTTATTAGAGTGCTTAACACTGACTAAAAAGATGTGATGTCACTAAACAGTAGCATTTAAGCTAACAGTAGTCCATCATCACTACCTGACCCACTGTTTTTGGTAGAAATATTATTTCTTCATAACTATGTTACCAATAGGTGTGATAGACAACAGACACAACAGTCATGACGTGTACGTTATTATTTTGTGTAGTTGACACAGAATTAGCTGGCAGAACATTTTGCCTGTTCAAAATGGTTACATTCAGAATCTAATTAAATAGCTTATTTTGACAAAACAGAAGTCAAACTGGTTGTTCTTATTGTAAGACAAAGGCAGTGAATGCCTTACAGGCTGGTTGTAGTGCATTCCTTTACAAATCTGAGTAAACTCTACACATTTTTCTGAGGAACTGCTGACTTTAAATAAGCAGGTGGTTGCAAAAGTGAAGTATTGCAGAAAATTATAGGAGGCTATGCTTAATGGATCTCAAATCTCTTAAGTGGAAATCAAAACCAGAAACACAGAATAAAACTGAAAACTTCTATTCAAATTGATCAAAGTTTAGCTAAGCTATTGGCAATGATCCCATGCTAAGTCCTATCATTGAAAAAATAACCTAATGTCCTGAATACGTTACAATTTTCCAGAAAATATTGAATGGTTTAAAGTGAAATGTTGACCCTTTTTTGGACTGATGGAAGCAATGTTACTTTTTTTGGGGAGGTATAGACAGTTTATCAGACAGCATACCAGCTGAATTCAAACCACAGTACATGTACTATTATGCTATGGGAATGTTTCTCACACTATGGTGTCAGGCCAATTCACGCACCAGGGATCATGGATAAGTCTGAATATGTCAGAATACCTGAAGAGGTCATGTTGTCTCATGCCAAAAAGTAAATGCCTTTGAAATTCATGTTTCAACAAAAGATCAACCCAAAACGCACCGGTAGACAAGCAGCATCTTAGAACCAAACGTGCATGTTAAAAAGTGACCATCCCCGTCTCTGGACCTTAATACAACAAAGAACTTGTGGCAGCATATTAAACATGCTGTTTCTGAGGTAAAACCAAGAAAATCAGACAATTTGTGAAATTGTTGTTCAACCTGGGCTGGAAGAGTTGCTCACTGTACGACATCAGGAAAATCTCAATTTGATATTACAGTTCTAGATGTTGATTAGAAATAATTCACATTTTTCTGACAATTCAACATAAACTTGTTAACTGCCCCCAAAAGCATCCAAGAGGTGTGACCATCAATTGCCATAAGTGTCAAAAGGCTAGATATAATTTTTGAGCAATTTATGATTGTGGCATTCGACATAATAAACTTTTCCACCTAAATATTAGCCCAGATATTCAAAGAGAAGCTTCTTTTTCAAGCATTTTCTGTCAGGTTTATAAAGTACAAATGCAGACACTACAATTTTCAAGCCATCTGTCATTAACCCTTTCCTCGCTTTTTGTAGATTAATAATAAATGTCATAATTTTTCTCACATTTTGCTGTGGGGAAAGAAATTATATATAGTTTTCAATCACTATATATAAGAATATTTCAAATTCAAGAACTCTGAATATTTTGAACAATCCTGGTATCTTGCTGGTCACAGAATGATAACTTGTCAGTACTTGTTTCCTTTTCGCTTTGGAAAGTGCAGTTATACAACATGAAAAGTTATTCAACAGATTTCTACAGTCCAATTGTTGCTTATTGAAACAAGGAATGAGAACAGTATATGTTTTAGATTATTTTGATGTTAGTTTTAGTAGTACCAAAGAATAATTTTCTTCTTTTTCGAGAACAAAAGTTGCTTGAAAGGCTATAATTCACTCAAGGTATGGGATCCATCATCTCGTTACTGTGATACTCCTGGCTTTGCTCTTGTCCCAAAAGAGGGACAGCAAGCCTGTACAAGCCATCTGTGACTACATGTTCCCTGTTTTCACTTTGGCCGACTCCAGAGACCTTAGTGACAAAGAAGAAAGCTTTCAGGCAGAGCAGGAACGTTCCTGGAGTGGCTCATCTAAAACACAGGTCAATAGAAACACTCAGCAACACATCACAGACGCTGAAAAACAAAGATGCTTCATAACTCCGAGGACTCTATTGTCTGTCATGGTGGAGAATTGTTTTCTTGCCCTGGGATTAGCATAGGATTCGATGTGTTTGTTTGACTAATGGTCAGTGTTTTGTGGCTGTAAAATCAGCAGCCCAAGAGTCTTGGAAAGCCAAAATATTAGTGTTTAAATGCCACCATCCTCCCTGGTGGAACCTCTGGGTCCTGTTGCTAATGAAGACGTGGTACCATGTCCCTCCTAGAGCAGAGGTTCTCCTTTACATACAAACACATTTAGCACATTTCTTGTTCTTCACCCACAATGACCTTCTCTTTAGTCTGCTTGGCTGCAGCTAACCTGTGTGCTCCATTAATGACTGATGGCAAAAGCTTGTTAACACTGAAAACACTTTTCTGCTGGGAAATGTTAAGACTGACAAAGAGAATCTATAATCAAAGGACAATGAAAGGCACTGGAGAAAAGTATCTCTACTCCCTGGGGTAGTTTGGTCCTCCAGAGTTCACAAACTTTCCTCACTGAAGACCCAAGGACTCTCCATAAGTGTCTCTGTTACTGGTCACTGACAGCCCACAGGACACATCTCCCAACCTATGGCAGAACAGAAACTTTCAACTCTTTCTAAATAAAATATGAATTCAATGTGTTGCTTTTGAAAGGGTTGCTTATTGATGGAATCATATCTTATGGCCAAAAAAAAAAGTAATTTTCCTCAGCCGGAATCTCCTTGCCTCATAGTAAGCCCAGCTTGTGTTACCTGGCATTTTCTTGCAACACATTCTTATCCCACATCCTCTTAAATTGAAAGCAGGGAAATTGGAACTGATTGAAGGGATTCGGTTTTGGTGATGGAAGGACAGAAGCGGCGTGAGAGTACGAAGAGAAAGCTGTGAACCCAATCTGCCGTGTGTTGACTGTACTGATTAGGGGCTTGTGCTAAGAAGAGTCTCTCTATCCCCTCATTCCTTCTGTTTACTTTGAACCTCACAACTCCTTTCAACACAAGCACCCTTGTCATCTCACCCTCAGCTGGATCACCTGCATCACAGGAGGCACATGTCTTTGTATGTCATTCAGACCAATTAAGAAGATGACATCTTAACTTGGGCTAGAATGAGCAAGTTAGCGTTTTCATTGCAGAGGGGCCATAAGCCATGTTTGGTAATCGAAGGTGAGTAGTAAAATGTAGCGAAACCTCCAACATTCTTTATAAGCGGGCGTTCCACATTAGATAAAGCCAGTTGGAAACCCAGCCAATTACGGCTACTGGAACAAAGTTCAGCTAATGTTTTGCAACATTTCAAAAATCTTCGGGGAGCAATAATTGGAGCATTGGCCTTACAAGCAAACTAGAGACACAAGGAATTATGGGCAGATAAATAAAGGGTGGAATAGAAAAAGAGCAGCTAGGAAAACAGCACATCTATTTTCACGCAGCATGTTTGCTTATTTATGATATCTAAAGGCCTGGTCTGGTCTGGATGCGTGGCGGGGGCTGGGGAAATAACACAGCCAGCCTATTGCCCTCAGCGTCCGACTCCCTAGTTTTCATTAAGTGTCATTACCAGTACTTTCCAAAAAGCTGGCCAGCCTGAGACCTTACATCCCCTCTGCAGATAGTTGTCCATGCATATGGATGTATTTCTGATCCCTCTTATCCACCACTGAGGAGGGGGAATTAAGGCAGGGAAAGGCAGAGGACAGAGCTTAAAGGCAGCATCCATATCTGACTGTTATGGCGAAGATGAAGCTATTAACTCATCTCATGGTCAGTTTTCGTGCTGCGCTTGTCGTTTTCAGAATGTTACTCACATTATCAGCATAGATTTTTATTTTATTTACTTTCATTTTCATGACCATATGGGTTATTTACACCCATTTCTGACTGAGCAAATGTATTTAATGTTCTTGCAAGGAATTGTATTTTCGTTTCAGCCAGTGTAAAATATCTATGCTATTTTAAATTGTGAATGTCAAGCAGCACGGTATTCATTAGCAATTTGCTATTGTTGTTCTGTTGCTATGAGGCCGTCTCTTGATTGATGGCAGAGCTTGTTGTGTTTATTTGTATATCGGGGTCTGAAAAATTCATATTGTATGCTTTTTCGAGCAGAAGTTATCGAGATTCGGTGTAAATGGTACTTGGGATTAGATTTTCACAGCAGATTGCTGTTATTAAGGGAAAAAAAGCCTACCCCTTTGAGCAGTCATCTTCCTGGGAGGCAATCCATTTCTCTTTCACGCAGCCCCGAGTGCCGGACCAGGCTCTTAATGCACTGAAGCAAAAGTGCTTCGGTCCGCAACCTTTCACGCCTTCAGCTCTCCTTTATGTGATTGAATAGTTAATAACTATAAGTCGCCTTTGAAAGCTTTGTGCCTCCATCCTTCTGAGGCACTACTTGTCTTTTTGTTTGCTTGGTTGTTATACCTGCCCGCTGATCTGTCTGTCTGCATGTCTGCTTGCCCCCGATGGCAAGTCGACTGTTAGCCCACCTCCTCTGACCAGCCCCTCGGACTTTTATCTTTGTGTTCCACCTGACTTGCAGCCTGTGTGTCTGACTGTCTTGGTTTGTACATCCGAATACTGAGGGCTGTGGATCCCCCTTTTTTTATCTTGTGCTTCCTGTTTATCTTCCTGTACATTTAAACAAGCAGACAGACTCCCTCACACAGCTTATTAGCTCATCCCACGCTCACAGCTCTGGCAGAATGTGACCCTGCCTAATTGTGTACCATGCTCATTTGTTCTCTCTGCATGATGTGACTATTGCTTATTTATTCTCCCCAGGGCTTCCAACCCACATTAAAATGATTGACTCATTTCATTCACTGCACATTTTCAAGCTTTATTTGATAAGCTTATTTCTCTTGGCATTCAAATCCTTCCTCTCGCGATGCTTAAAAGTTCTAATGTTACCGAGGCATATTGCAGTTCACAATCGGGTTTGTTTCTTCAGCTAATTATCTGAGTTGTGGAATAATTTTGCACGTGTGATGTTTTCTTTCCGGTGGAACTGAGCCATACAAAAGGCTAGACATTAACAATGCAGTCAGAATGGTTGAGGAGCCAATTGTGTACAGCAAGCTGGCAGATGCGGTCAACAAGAAGCTTAAGTGGGATTGGGACGCTGTTGAAGCTTAGCCAGAATAAGCAGAGCAAATTTGCATTCTGTTAAAATTTCTGTCTCCTTACAGACCTGTTTTCCAAATGAAAACGCCATCAACTAATTATGTAATAAGGGAATGTTTTGACAAAAAAAAGAGCCTAACAACCTTCTGCAGCCAAGGGACTTTGACAAGATTGTTAATTTTTGTGATTTTTATCTTTTTCCCCTGTTGACAGTCAGTGTTTCCTCCCTGAAGTGTGTGAATATTGACCAGGCCTCAGTGACACCACACCTGCTGGAAATTTCAGGTGATGTTTGTGTGCAATGAGAAAGACTATAACAGGCATAATTGCTAAACAGTTTGTATTCCGCTAAAAATGGACCAAAATGATATTGAAACTCTGTAAACATGCCAAGTCATAATACAGTATTTTATGACTTTGAAGCATTTTCAGTTCACTAATCGTTATGTTTTGCAAATAAGTGCATTCATTATCTTGCTAAATTTTGCACAATATTTAAAGTTGCGTTACTACTGACTGAGAAAAGTTTTTCTGCAGTGACAATGTGACTTTTCTTTTCATTTGTGGTATTTCAAGAAAGGGTTCAAATTAAATATTTAATAAAAAATAAAAAAAAATTGGAGGGAGAGGATCCACTTACAACCAGAAGAAAAACTGGTATTACTGCTTAAATTACAAGATTGAGTTTCGACAACAGCAGGTAAAAGAAAACAGAGTCCCGGCCTTCATAATCTGTAAATACAGATGAACATCTTTTGTTTCTGGCAGCCTGTTGTGATCTTTGATCATCCAGTTACTGAAGTGTTTCTTGTTCTTTTGCAGGTATTTGACCACAAGAGGAGTGTTGATTACAAGAGAGAGGCAGCAGATGAATCAAAATCTCATAACCTTTGTTTTTCATCTGCTATTATGGTTGCAGAGTTGGAAGACTTTCTTCTAAATATCTTGTCACTGAGGGAACCCTGCCATTTGCAGACATTTCTAACATTTTGGAAATTACTACGATTGAGAAAATTCTACTTTTAATATTATAATGACCTTCAATCATCAGTGAAAAGAACTAAAACATGTTCAAGCTGTAATATGAAAATACATAAAATGAACAGTGAATAAAGGCAGCCATTGCTAATTGTTCTGTGTAGACTTTTAGTTTTTTCTGATTAATGTCAGAGTACCTTAAAGCAGTATGTTGTACTTTTATCTTTTATATATTGATCTTTATTGCGATTATTGCATTTCTGTATGTTGACATCTACAAAAGAAGTAGCACCCAGAAACTACTCCTAAAGTAAAATGCCCACAAGTCAAAACAGCCAAAAATCTTAATGAGTCTGGCCAGATACAAAAGGAATTTCTGCAAAATAAAAGAATAATAAAGGTATCAAACCCTTAACAAGTCTGCCTTTGTTCTTCCACTCCACCCACCACAAGCAGGCATCGCTGCAGCTCTGAGGGCAGCTCTGAGAGTTCCATGCCCATCGGCCTTCAATCACATGGGATGTCTGAGTTTGACAGTATAAAGTCTTTCTTCTAGAACAAAATAAGACCCCTAAGCAATAGTGGATGAGCTGTTAGTAACTATGCACTCCATGGGGAAGTAGAACAGGCTTGGTAGTACAGTATACACAAAGTGCTGGTTTGGGATAAGACAATGGACCTTTGAAAGCAGGACTGGATGCCACAATGCTCCCCCATTTCTTGCCATTTGCTTCTCTGCAAATGTATCTTTGTTGTTTTAAAACTGACACGAGTAAAACAAAGTTCCCCCCTTAATTTCTACAATAAAAGTGTTCAACTACGTAATGTTACACAGTTTTCCCAACAAATTTATAAGTGTTGCTTTCTACCAGCAGCAAACCTGCAGGAGAAGATTGTAGAAGATATAAATTGAATTTTAAAACGGTGTGAGATAGGAAGTAAGTTATCCACTTACTGGCAATATGGATGGATTTATTTAGTATTAACACACAGATGACTTGGTTCTTTTTCGCAGTTGAAGCCATATTTAAAATACTCCCAGCATTAATGTCAATATTCAACACTTTGAGTGTCCGAGAAAACTCAAACTTGCAAGTATTGTTATTAAATACCATGGATCTGTCCATAATATCATGTTTATATGTGATCTTTATCCTTCTATATCATGCTATTGATATCCTGCAAATGATTAACTGGTATTTGCAAATGCATGGACTCATAATAAATAGAAAAATATATATATGCAGGTAGTGTTGGAAATCTACAGATTAGTATCATGTCATGCAAGTGTAGAGAATATTACTGAGCCAGAGCTCAGACACAGATTAAGATGACACTTTGACATAACGACATAGGCAACCCCTATTAGGATTTTTAAACTTCTTAGTTAAAAATAGTTAAAAGTTGATACCACTTGCAAATTGTGAGTCTGTGGATAAATGTAATGTTTTACATCGTTTCATTTAGTCCCAAGCTGTTTTAAAGCTCCATTATTACCCTGATTAATGGGGGGAAAATGTTTTTATCAACTCAAAAGGTGAAAACAAAGCATTTCTACATAAAACAAAAGAGCTGCAGCTCCAGATCGTGTCACTGTGTAATAAGTAACCAAAATAAATGATAAAAAAAATAGACCTCAATACCACTCTGCTGAGAATCTTGGTCTTGGGAGTGAGCTATAGATTACAGTGATTTCAAAGAGGGCTTCCAGCTTCAAAGATTTTGTCACAATGAATGGTCAGTGACGTCACTGACCATATAGTTCAATACTCAAATAGCTTCGGTAAAGAGAAAATTAATATTCATAAGCTAAACTGTCAAGTGGCAGACCTCAAAGTAACTTGGAGTTGGAAAAATTGAATAAAAACCCCCTGAAATCAGAATTTAAGTTTGGAACGTTGGACTTCCTGAATAGGCCCCAAATTCTGTCAACCCATTTCATATTTATGTTTACCTTTCAGATTTTCATTGCATTAGTTGGCAATAGCCAGATGAGTGTAATCAGTGCTAAATATATACATGTAAAGCATTACTTTTAAAAGATATTGGAATAAATTAACTCTTCATATATTCAATCCTAACTGTGGTAAAGGTGAAATACGTGTATTAGATGGTGTTGCATTTTAGTCATCAGAAAACATTTGTACTTTTTCACTCTGATAGTATCCAACCAGCCGTCTGCTGATACAAATAGTAACCTTCTGTGTAGTTACTATTTTTAAACATGTTGCTGTCCTTTAATGCATGGTATGGAGACAAATATGTTAACATAATATACTGCTGCACCAAAACAGTTAGCATATTCCATGCTACCGGAGTGTGTGACATTATTCCCAGACCAGAATTTTGTGGGGAATCAAATTGAGCAAGCTTCAATAAAACACACTATATATTCAATTTTTAAAACAATTATATTTGTTGCAAAGTAAGAAACACATCGTTGAGGCAAAAAGTATGTACTCGTCTTGGCAGGAAGTTTTTGTTTTGTTTCATTTTTCTTATACATCCTCTGCTGTCTGTGTTTATTCAGTTCAAAAATATCACAGTTCAGTGGTTTTAATCTCTTTTCCCCCCGTGAACATGCTGTTAGTCAGGGATGCAACACACAAACAGGCATTAATGCTCCAGCTGACCATCGCACACTGATTTGAAAGCCACTCTATCACAAAAAGCAGTTATAAAGTGAAGGACAGCTAACAACGAGCATACATAGCCTCCCGTTTCCATCATAAACCACATGTGGGTTCAAACTCACTGAACGTAAAGGACTACAGAAAACAAGGGGTGAGGTGTGGGGCTGTGTAACATTCAAAATTCAATCAAGTGAAGGCCATCTCCAGCGGGGTAACAGCATGTGGAGGCAGGGGGGGGATAAGGGCGAACTCAGCTGAAGTTTCCACTGGGCCCGCTGAGCTCCTAATGCAGCCTTGGATGTAATTGGGTCCCAGAAGGCTGTTCATTATTGCTGGTGAGCGAGGCAACAAAACAAAAAAAAAAAAAAGGGGTAGAGGGAGAAAGAAAATGTCTAATTCTTTGCTCAGTGCCTTTGTCCTGGCAACATTATGGGACACGAGTTAATTAAAAGAGCACTTGATGCCTCTGTTTTTCTCATCAATCTCGCTTCTGCTCTTATTAAGTTTGTAATGGCAGTGGAGCTCGTCGCTGTCAGCCAGCAGACTTTAAACCAGCGGGATGGGCAGTTAACATGAGAGACAACTCATTTCAACAAATCTCTCAGTGGTCAACATCTAACATCAGCATAATCTCTCCATCAAGTCTCGGGCCGAGAATATGTAGTCTGCAGGGGATAGACGCCTCTTACGTAGCGGCAGCTTTAATCATCCGGGTGTGGCAGAGGAGCCCGTTTAAGAGGCGTGGTTCTGCACCTAATCCTGCAGCTCCTATCCACACCGCCTTGGAGGCCATTTTAATTCTCTCTATCATTACAGGGCCCTTCTCAGGAAAGCTGTAGTAAAGGTGACTGCTGACACTGTCATTCACAAGGACTATTTCAAAATGTCAGCCTGTAGCTGAGATTTGTCTCATTAAAGTTGGTGGAGTCCATTATATCCATCCCCTCCTCCACCTGCCTCACTCAATCAAGAAAAACTCAGAGTCGAAGGGGTTGAGGGCACACTCATAATGTGCTTATTTGCATGAGGGTTACGACAGACAGATGATCGCTGACCAACAAGAAAGGAGTGAAGCGGTGGGATTCAGCTGAGAGAAAAACAGTTACCAAGCTCTTATTTGTCTTTCCTTCTGGATCCATGCCAGTTTGAAAGGCGGGTTTTAGCAGATGCTTCGAAGTGCAACTGTGATAAAGACAGCCGAGCATCATCCAAGCTTTTGTTCAACAGTCTTGTGACCTGAAGATTTACATACAGCTTCAGCAAACCCAGAAACAAGATACATCTTCACAGTGGAGGCATTGAAAAGCACAGGGATCACATTGGTAGATGTGTTGCGTGATCTGAGAGAGAGGAGGACAGATGTGGGTTTATTTTTTCCTTTCCTCTGATTTTCTTTCCCTCCTGCTAAAAACTGTGGAAACAAACGCAGTGGGAATTTTATTACAACCATTAATATTGTGGAGCTGTATTTTTGTGTTCCCTTCGCTTTGCAAAAACAAGACCTTAGTGAGATGAAGGTTGTTGAAAGAACAAGTTCCAGAGTGCAATAAAGTTTTGAAAGTTGGTTCACTCATAGTTTTTTCTTTTGCTATTGTTACGAGGAATTACTTTAATAATCATTAGACTCCAGCTTTTTAATGTTGGTATGTTCACTCAAAAAAACACATTTTAGGAGATATTGTCAAGAACGAGATGAGAGAGAAGTACCTAGAGGGCTATATAAAATAATTTACCATTTTTCTAATGCATGATTTGTTGTGGCAAAAACCAATTAATTTTAATCCACATAACTTCCCAATTGATCATTATCCACAATTATTTGTTGAAGTCTTATTTTCTTTACTGCCTAATTAAGGTTGTGGCAGAAAAAAATAATTCAGTTGTTGGCATGCTGGCATGTGCACAGCTGAGAACTTGTAAATTAATCACCCACCGTTGTTTACTCTTGCTTGTGCATCTGTAAATATAAATCACTGAACCTGCAAGCAGGCAATTTATGGGCTAAATTTGCATTGCTTTCACTTATTAAGTTATCATTTGTGCCACCGCAAAGCCAACCTAAATGTGCGCACATTAATCAAGTATCACTATAAGAAAAAAGACCTTTGAGAACCTTAAATATTAAATCAGATTGTCTAAGACTACAAAAAAATAGGTAATGTTTATTTTCTTCCATTTACATCAATTGTTAAAAGAAGCATGAGATAGAAGAACAAAGACAATGTTTACAATTTATCCACAGCCGCTTTATATTTCAGCTAGGGATGCACCAATCAACTGGGCCCAGTTCAGATTCAGATGTTCTTTCTTGATTGTCCGCTTTTTCCTCTATTCCTTAAATGCAACAAAATAACTCCCCCCGTTTTCAGTCTTTAAACACGACACGTACTTTTTTTTTTTTAGATGAATAAAAGCCAGATAAAGGTAACACATGCAAGCTAAATGTTTTTCATTTAGCTTTTGCATTTTCCGTTGCTACTTTTATCAAAGAATCTGCACCACGTTTCCTCTTGCAATCCTTTAACAAATTAAAAAAAAGACAAAAAATTGGCATTATCCAGGAAAAACCTGTTCGGTGCATCTTTAATCTCAATCACCTGAGATAGCAGGGAAGGGAGTCCATCAAAATTATTCTCTTGAATTATTTTTCTTCAGCACAAATTACAAAACAAAAGGTTTGTTTGTGGTTTTTAAACAAGATCCATGAAACTGTAACAGTTAACATGAAGAAGTAGCAATGCTGCAGTGCACTACTTTGCTAGAGCAAGTTCAACATCAAGAAGAAAAAAGGTCAACCATCAAAGCCTGTTGTGTGCATTGCAACCCAGCTGTATGGGACTGTACAGTTCGAATGACGCTTCAGTCTGTGGAGAAGGTGACAAACACTGTTCCACCCACCACACAAGAACTACTACATAGACACAAAGAAGCAACACTGAATTTGTTTTTTAGTTTCTGACAACAGAATTCAAAAAAGGAAAGGTTTTAATACAACATCTAGTGTAAAATAAATTTTTGTCAAGCAGGCAAATGTCAATGTTGAGTATATAAAAAGAGAAAGAATATAAAAACAGTGGTTCTTGTGTTCCTTTAGTATTATGTGGCCGCTGAAGGTGGAGGGAGGTTCAGTGTTGTTTAGGACTCATACAAGCCTTATGCAAGTTCTCACTCTTGTGGCCTACATATGAACTGCAGAAGAGACCGGAGGGAGATGGAAAGTGAAATGTTTTTTTTTTTTTTTTTTGTTGTCGTTGTTGTTGCGCTAGTGTGGTCCAGATTTGAATGGCAGTGTCTTCTAAGCAGTCAAGGTGAGTTTTACAGTCCAAAGCGGGCTGGGGTGCGTCTGGGTGTCATGGGTGCCTCCTCTCTTCTCCCAGGTGTGCAGATTTTCACTGCCCTAAAACAAGAAAGAGGGAAAAATAACACGAGACATTTATTTACTGAAATAAAGTCATATTTATCCGCCTGCTTCATTCTTCAATCCAAATGTCTCTTGCATTAGAGACCAGACTGGAGTTTCAGAAAATAAGTGGGGAGGAGGAGGCTGCTTTTGTGCAGCACTTTGGGAACATTTAAGCAGCAGGACAGGAGAGTGAAAAGGCAGAGTGGTGTCTCAGTGGAAAGTGTTGGGACATGGACTCTGATGTCTCTGACAAAACAATCCATCATCTTTAATTACGTGACAATGGCACTGCCCACACTCTCTCTCGTCTCTCCCTCTTGCCTACATACATGTGGCAATTACACCATGAGGGCTTAACCTCCTTTCTGCCACTGGGGGCTTTTTCACCAAAGCTATTCTTGTGATAATCTGGGACTCCCTTAATAACTTGGCAGCCATTCTCTCTGAGCTTCACCATTAATAACAGGCTGAATTAGCTGAACAGCAGCAAATGTGTCTCATCTTCCAGCATTTTGTTTTAAAACCTAATTTCCGTGAGTTTAAGTCACATTTGAGGCGTTTTAAAATCTATTATGACCTAAATTAAGATCTAATAGATTTTAAAACCTATGCATCAATTCATCCATTCAACTTTCTGTTTTTCTGTATATGTCTAAAGTGAATGAACAGTGTGACAAGAATGGTTAGATTTTTGTTGACCCTAAACACCAACTGATACCTTTCTACAGTCTATTGCTTCTCCACATCATGGGGCTTGTAGTGTAAGAGCCAACTTCTGCAGCAGGAACTACAAATGTTGGGATAGACAAACATCTCTTTTCAAGAACAAAATAATGGAAGCAATTAATGAACAAAGACTAATCAGCTAATGAAATTAAAACATCTGCAGAGGTTTCCTGAGCCTGCGTGGGTCAGGAGCTCCACACCCAGAAACCGACTGTTCACAGACTGTTGTATCCACATCTATTCATAGAAAGTTCAAAGGAAGGAAAAAGTGCACCGGTTTTCATAGTCTGTAAACCGTAATCATCAGAAGTAGCAGAAATAAAGATGTTTAAAAAAATCTACGTAATAAATAAGTTTCACTTATTTATTACAATTTCAATCTTTGAAAAGATTGAAATTGTTTACGGCATTCGATTTATAATCACGTTTTGTCAATTTTCCAAGTGCCAAAATATTCCCGCTCCTTGTCGCTCCGGATTACTTTGGGAGATTGTTGTGGATCCCTCAATAGAAAAAAACACTCCACAACTGAGAACACATCTCCCTCCTTAAGCGTTGCAACACTGGGTAGGAATGTATCCAATACTTTCATTGAAAGCCTAATTTGCCTTTTCAAAACAATTCACATCCATTTAAGATTTCACTGTATTCCTCCCAACATTGATAAATAAATCGAGCTCAATTTATTTATATCAAAACAAAAAATGCTGAAATCTGTAGGCATAAAATTTATATTTTTATTTGTGAAAACATTGTTGGTATAATTAGCAATTACTATTTGAATCAAATTTAAAAGAATCTCCCTTTAAATCTAGTCCAAAACCACAAAGGCCTCCTTTCCCTTTCGTCACACAGAATGGGTCTATACTTCTGCCCAGCTCTAGTCGCTGGGCTGTTTACTAACTGATAGCAGGAAGAATGATGATGAGCAGCTGCCAGATCAAAGGAAACCAGATCAAATATTCCATCCTGGTAACAGGGAGCTCAAACAGCGAGACCTGCAGGAGGACAAAGGAACCAACACACACCCAAGAGAGCTTTCAACTTTATTACCAACTTCCCCCGCTTAAATCTAATTTTTAATCCTAAGACTCCAGTGTGATTATTTTCAACGTATCTGTCACACTAAACTCGGAGCATATAAACCAGCTGATTAATTAACAGTAAAAGTTCTTTTTAAATCAGTCTTTATAGCCCCATTTCTCTGTGTGAGGCTCGCAGATGGGTGTGAAATTAATTTTTTTGGTTTAATTTGAAAACGAACGTTCCCCTCCTTTTCTCTGTTCTGCTGTGGCACAATTTAAATTGCTGCAGTAATGGGGGTCAGCCTGGAGTCAATATTATTTCTTTTTGTCTCGTCTGGAGGGACCAGAGGTGAGACAAGCTCATCACGAAGAGTGAGAAAGGTGGAGTCGAGAGAGTGGGAGAGGAGGAAGGGTGGAGATGGGTAGGCAGAGAGGAAGGTAAATTAAACCTTTCTAATCTTGACAGTGCGTGGTAAATGAGAGGCCGAGAGGAACGCGTGCTGGTTGACGGCCGTATGGTGAAGACGCTTCGCTTACCTCACACTGCTGGCGTTGCTCTTCTTCTCCTGCTCCTCTCGACGCGCCCTCAGCTGCTCCTGAGCCAGGACCATCTCCTGCTCCATGTTGCTCAGCTCCTCCTTGGCCCGCCGACGGTTCTCCTACAGGAGCAACGCAGACAGGTGGAGGAGCACAGGAAGAATTATTGTGTCAGTGGGCGGAGTAGCAAAACGTTCCACTGTGAAACCTGCGTCTTGGCACTTATGTAAGGGTTACTGTGAGAGAGTCCTCCCAACAAGACATTTGACACAATTCTCAGAGCCATTCTTCACCTGTAGGGCAACAGCAAAGCTTCACTGCAAATGCTTCTCCTTAACATGGTGGATGTTGACCCTTGAAATACTCTGAAGATGTTATAATGCTCTCCAAATTTCCCAGGTACAATTTTTTGTACCGCCAGTGCAAAGCGAGCCAAACTAAAAACACACTATAGATTCAAAACAATGAACTGTTGACCCCGCAGCCCATCCTACTGAATCAGTTCTCTGTTTGGTTACAAATAGGGACTTACTCGGTATGAAAGTAATGACATGGAAGTTTAGGATAAATGTAAAACAGGAATGCCAGTAACAGGAAAACATGTGATATGGGATAATGCTTGATTAGCTGTTGTTAGAGATGCGCAAGAAAAACATGTCAGATTTCGATCAACTGGAACAGCTAATATTGACTGATATTTATTGAATTTCAAGCTTTGATGAAATTCAATAATGTGTTATATTGCGCAGCCCTACTGTGTAGTATATTAAGAGAAGTGAGAGATGCACATATTAAACCTTTATGCAACTATTTGAACATCCTTTTCCAAATCCATAGTTTGCAACGAGCACTAGGATTCCACGAGATTTTGATTGCAGGAATTCATTTTGAATTCTATTTGAGAAAAAGCAGCATAGGATAAAATATTTTATTTAAGAGGAAAGAGCTATCATTCCTTTACATCTAACTTCACCATGTATGTATAGATTTATTTTATTAGGTAAAGATCTTCTCATGTTGAGAGGACAGCACAAAACGTTATTGCTAGGATAGTAACCATACCCTAACCCTAAACCCTAATATACCTTTGTAATTAAGAGGATTTATATTTTTTAGCAGAACTGATCACAACCCTTGGACATATGTAACAAGTAGCAACAAGGGACATGTGAAAATGTCCTGCTTATAAATGATATTACCGATGAAGTCACAAATAAACAGTTCTGCCATCATTTGGGAGACAGAACATTCTTGCACACCTTCACCGATAGAAAAATATCTACAAACATTTTTCATTTTGTGTTGCATCTTATGCCAAATTTGAAAATAAATGAGCATCAACGTCTCCCAAACGTACCTGTCTGCTCTTTCCTGCATGTTTGATGCTGTAAAACATGGGTCCCAGCTCCGCCAGCCACTCTCCGTCCACAGCAGTAACACACTGCATGTACTCCTGCAAAGCAAGGCGCACAGTTGAACATCAAAAACATCTATAATTGATGTTTTTAACTTTATTGTTCTTTTGCTTTCGCATGCGTTTACCTTTGTAGTCATCACGAGCTCATGGTAGATGATGTAGTCGGGGGTGTAGCCCATACCAAACAGGGAGCTGGTGGGGTGGAGGTGGCATGGCATGCCTGTCCTCACATTCACATATTCACCAATGCCCTGTGGACAAATATATGCATAAATAAATAAACTGCAATACAAGAGTCTGTGCTGGAGTTTACATGTGCCTGCCGCTCAGGGTGCACCTTAAGGTCAAAGCAGAGCAGGTCATGCGGGCTAATTTGCTTCTCAACTTGGCTTGGACAGCAGAAGAAAAAAAAAAAAATCTAAAGTATATCCAAGTTTAATATGATTGCTTGGTTTGGCTGGCTACTCGTAAGTCAAACTGAAAACTATGATTATATAGTCATGACTTTAAATTCCCTTTCAGATTTTAGCGTTGTATTAATGTGAGGCCGGGGGGGATATTTCACCACTCTGTAATTATGCTGCTATAAATCTGCCACAACTGGCCGCCGCTGGGCCTAACATATTAACTGAGGAGAACCCGGAGCGCAGAGAGTACCTTGAGCTTGGCTGCCTGGTGGAAATAAGCAGCACAGATACACTTTCTGATGATATCCCAGTCTGAGCCACAGGACATAAGGTTCATCTTCTGCTGAACCATGATGTCCTTTAACTGGGAACGCACCTCACGCACCTGAACAAAAAATACAATAAATAAAGGAAACGCATTGGGAGTGGAAGTCAAACAAATTCAAATGGCTAACAGATAAAAATCTACACTGGCTACATGATGCTATAAAGGACTGCATGTGAAAGTCACATGAAATGGAAAGGAAATGTAAGTATTCACAAAATAATCTGTACAATTCACACATAAAAATATTGTCCAGTGGGAATTTAACAAGTTTGGATAAATAGCACACAAGTCTGACCTTGCGCATGGCCTTGGTGTGGATGAAGTGATCATTGCACCAGATACTAGAATAATTGTTGTTCTTCCACTGCATGTAGACGTTCAGGTATGTGAGGTGGTCGCTCTCAGGGACTGAGAACTTCTCCCTCACCTGGTCGCTTTCCTCCTCACGACCCTGGAGAGGCAAAAACGTTGTTAGTGGTAGAACTAGGACGGGGCGATGCCTCAGACATAACAGATGTATCATCCATTTTTCCAGTTGAGCTGGAACTTTTAGCCATCCATATGAAACTCACTCAGATTGTTTACTTTCATTTTATCTTATTTTAATCGGCTTACTTACAGTAATTTGGAAACAAAAATTGGACAGTCCTAATTCCTCTCAATCATTCTAGTCTCCACTAAAGTTCAGTGAATGAAATTGTGTGGCTCTAAAGTTGCTCTTTGCCCAGTGTCTCAATTATTTGTTTACAGTCTGGTTACCAAAAAAAAAAAAAAAAAAAAGCTACTAAACCATTTTCCTCCTCTTCACTAAATTAAAACCTCCCATACTTTTTACTCCATACACATATCAACCAACAGGCACTTTTTGACTTGAATAAAACTTAGATCAGCATTTCAAATGTCATTTTGTTATTCCTTCGATTTTTGTTCAGCTATACTTGTGTTGTAGTCCTTGGAAAATTAATATATGACGAAATGTGGCCCCCAGTGTTCAGATGTGACTCTGTGGTTGTTTTCTTTTGTCTGAGTCTCACTTTTAGTTCAAACAAATAGAAAGCTACTAAATACCAGCTAGCAAAGCACAAACCTTAGGTCTGTAAAAGATGGCTGGCACAGACAACATAGAGACAATGATGAGGATGTCTGCACTGCAGCCCATGTCACAGGACACAATAAGCATCTTTGAGAGGGCGGGGTCGAGTGGAAACTCCACCATCAGACGCCCCGTTGGGGTCAGAGCACCTGAAGAAGAAAATAAAAACAGGTACAACATTTGAAGTGTGAAATGGAATGTGAAAAATGCTGGAGAGACAAACATTAAGAAGACTAACAGGCTTCTTTTCTATCTAAAATCTGCTGGCATAAAGGAAGCATCACCATTATGTGACACTGATTTATCAGAACGACAGGAGAGAAGGAACTGCTAACAGCTTAAAATATTTTTGGCAATGAAAAAAGAAAAAAAAAACATGAGATTAAAAACTTTACCGTTTCTGATTCAAATGATTAAACGAAAGAGTCTAAGAAGCTTATAATGAGGAAAAGCAAAGTAGCAGAGCAGCCAGTTTAGGGCAGGTAAGCCTTAATCAGAGATAATCTGCTGTTAACACACCATACAGAGAATCATCAAAAGTCTCCTCTTATTCTCAAATCCCTAAATCCCCAGGAATCTGGCTAAGGATGAGATAGGACTGAGACCCAACCAGTCAAATAAAACACAGGATCAGAAACTAGGCAATTACTCCACTGGCTAAACCTCACTACCTCCAGGCCCGTCTGTGGAGTCAGCATCATTGGTGCAGCATCCTGCCTCCATTTATAGCATCATTATCAGTCTGGGGAAACCCAAAGTGCCACTTAGAGGAGGAAGTAAACCTTAAAAATCTCAAACTTTATATCATCATCATTAGTAGCATTTCGCCTGCTTATTATACATTTACAGACACCTACAAGGATGAATTATAAGTTCATGGTAAAAATGTTTAATTACAATAATCATATTGCTACCAAACTATATTTAGTAAATTTAAAGATTACAGAAATGTTAATTAGCAAAGTTAAGAGACACTATTAATGCATGAGGAGGCAAATTTATTCCCTCCTGGGCATTTAAGTTTCAGTGTTTTTTGTTGAATGCCATCATACGTTTAGTCTCACAAAAAAGATCAAATGTTTGTGAAAGATGGCCAAATCCTCCTGGTCTGAATATGAGGTGAACAAGATAGGTGCAGTATCACTGACAGCCACTAGAGGTCATCTACAAACCATCTTTTCTCAATTAAATACTACGTGAATAAAATGCTCCCAAAGGTTAGTGTGCTGAACTCAACTGAATCATCATGTCATTGGTCTCAGTGGTCACTTTTCAGGCCACTAAATGAAAATTAGATCACGTGATGATTTTTTTTTTGTCAAATCACTTCGACTCCCACTTTCCAGTTCAAAACTTTTATCCAAACAGGATTTATGTTCTGCAAAAATATTCAAATAGTGAAAAACAGTTTCAAATAACATATCTAACATTATAGTGACAAAAAAAGGTATTTATTAGAGGTTTGTTGTTGTATTGGTCTATAATTTCTCTATAATCATGGAAAAATGAAGTTTTAAATTAATTTACTATTTCTCGGAAGGGATAAAGCCATTTCAGACATTCAGGTCTGAACCAGTGGAAGATGTGTCTTAAGCACAAAACCTGAAAGAAGCAACTGATTCGGTTTTGTTTTTCCAAGTGAAGCCAGTGTTGACCCACCTGTGTTGTCCAGAGCTCCCAGGATCCAGAGCTGGTACATGGAGTTGAGCATGTTGTCCTCAGGCGGTGGATCCATGAAGTGGAACAGGAGCAGGTCCTGGACCCCCAGAGACTTCAGCAGCAGGACCACATTGGCCAGGTTGGTTCTCTGGATCTCTGGGATGGTGGTGGTCAGCATCTCATTCTTATAGGCACTCTGAGTGTAAAGCCTTTGTGGAGAAGAACAACACCAAATAAACTTTACCACAGTTGAGGACATCATACTGTTATGTATAAACTTTCATCATCATCATTATTATACTAGAGCAACAGATTTCAAATTAGATTTAACGCAACGTCAGATTCATAAAGCTATAATTTATTAAAAGTCACACAAAAAGCTGTTTACATCTCTGCTATTTTTTCACTGATTTTTTCTTAGCAAAGGGTCTGTTTTTGTAAAAATATACAACACAGTTGGTCAGTTTTTCTATTATCTAACTTGTACACTTTGTAAAATCTGCATCTACAGCTGTTTCATAATTGTATAGTTTTTCTTACATTGTATGTTCTGTATATTCAATTTTTTTTATAATTATACCAATTTTAAGACATATCTGTGTACTTTCTCTTTGGTGACGATACAGTGGATTTTCCCATTGATGTTCTATTCTAATGATCTTTTATAAGGTGTGAATGTTTCATGTGTGAATCCCCACCCACCCAGACTCACTGACCCATCACACACATTCACAGCAAACACATCAAATGTGCTTAAAGAAAATCAGCCTGAGGCTGTTAGGTTTCTGGAAGGGCAAGTGGGTGAGATTTATTGTAAAATATGAACTTGCAAAAGCAAAATACATGATATCAGTGTCACTTAGTCTTTTCTGTAGGCAAAAAAGATAAGACCCCTGTGACCTATTTGCCCAGTTTAACTAGATAAAAATCCTCAGGTAATCAATGCCCTCTCTCTTCTCTGCATTTACATCCAACAATCATATAGGGAACCAAATAGTTACATTTGACTTCTTAGTAAGAAAAAACTCAATTAAACACCATTCTCTACATTATTTACAAGTAATTTTGCTCTACAAAATTAGAATAAATAACATTTACATTTATTTACTTAAAATGCTTCAACAAGTTCTACTAAGAAAAAATTGGCAACTATAAAAAACATGAATTGAAAAGCTAAGCAGCAATTTCAGCTCAATGGCTACATGAATTGCATGTCCCCTTTAAGAGCTGGTGAAGGTTTGAGAGTCACCTGTAACACTGGCCTGGTCCTGTACGTCCGGCTCGGCCGGCGCGCTGGTTGGCATTAGCCTGACTGATGGGGTAAACTTGGAGAGCATCCATACCGATCCGAGGGTTGAAAACCTGTCAAATTTAAAAAGATTTTAAAAAGGGGTCGAGTGAGTAATTCATGCTGAATATTGTCTCTATTAATATTGTACACAAAAGCAGCAAAAAATGACATCCAGGAAGTAAGTACCTTAAGTTTGCAATAGCCTGAATCCACAACGAACATGATCCCATCCACAGTCAGCGACGTCTCTGCAATGTTTGTGGCAACAATGCATTTTCTAACACCATCTGGAGCCTTACGCCGCAAGATCAAAATAAAGTCAATACAAAGAAAAGTAGCACACAGACAAAATGCAATAAAACTAATCAGCTGTGGTGACTGATGCAAACCTTCTGGAAGATCTTCGCTTGGAGATCAGAAGGAAGTTGTGAGTAAATGGGCAACACAGCCAGAGGAGGAGCGTTCTCCAAGTCTTCCAGGCGTTCCACGATCTGATCCGATGTTACCTGCAGGAACAACAAAATCACATGCAAGCTGCAGAATCGACTACAACAAAATGTAAAACAACCATTTTGAAGTCAGAGTTCGAAGAAGTTAAATTATGTTTCACCAATAAAAGAAAAGTGTTTGAAACCTCTTAACTTGTCAGTAACAAAAAGGTTTAATTAATAGGTATTAGCATCTGACACATCATAGCTGCCAGATAATTTACCTCAATATCTTCCTGTCCAGGCATAAAGATCAAGATGTCTCCCACCATCCCACTGAGGTGGATCTGCAGAGTCTGCTTCACTGCAGCCTCGACATAGTCCTCCTGTGGGGTCTACACAACACCAAATAAAGTCGAAATAAATAATAAAGACAAATGATGTTAAGAGCCCACTCAAACATTATTCTAATTCACACCCTAACAAAAGATAATATTCTAAATTTAAATCGATATTTTCCACTTTTCACCAAAGAAAAGATGAAGCTAAATCAGGCATGCGGATCAATGTGATACAAATTGAAGAACAATGTTTTCTGTACTAAAGTTAGTAGTCCTAACGTTTTTCTTTTAAGAAAATTACAAATGAACAAGAACTTCTGCTCTCGATTACAGTCAGTAAAATTGTATTGTGTGAAAATTTGTGAACTTAACATACCTTGCTGAACAATATGTCAACTGGAAATGTTCTTCCTGGAATATGGAAAATAGGCACATTGCCAAAAAACGCTGCAAATTTGTCGGAGTCCATAGTAGCAGAGGTCACAATGAGCTTCAAGTCAGTTCGCCGAGATACAACCTGGCGTGAAACAGCAAACGTGACTGGAATTAGAGCTGAACATTTCAAGGGAAAGTTTTTTAATCTGCACATTATAAGTTGTTTTTTTTAACATGCGACATTAACAGTACTGACCTCCCGCAGCAGCCCAAACAGCACATCTGTATTGAGGGAGCGTTCATGAGCCTCGTCCATAATTACTGCACTGTAATGGTCCAGGTCCGACTCCCGCAGAGACTCCCTCAGCAGAATCCCATCAGTCATGTACTTTATCATCGTTTTCTCTGAAGTGCAGTCTTCAAAGCGGATTGCGTATCCAACCTATAAGGAAAGAGTATTCAAGATGTTTTCTTCCTTCACCAAATCAAATGATACCACAAGGTAAGTATTGAAAATTGTGTGATGTTTGCACTGTATTTAAATAATAAGAATAACATACTATTTCTATGTTTCCCATCATCCCATGATTTTTCTTACTATGATGTTCATTCTGTTCACACGTCAAGCACCACAAAATGTGGTTTCCTTTTCCCCCACTAGATGGCAGTATCATATCACAATAACGACTTAAAAAAGTATATGGCTCAAATGTATTGAACAAATTATAAAACAAACATTTTTTGTGAAGCTAAAATGTTTGTTTTAGCTTCACAAAACGAACATTTTGTAATGTAATGCAAATATCTATAAATGGTTGCCGCTTTCATTTCTAATAGAATATATCACAACTATTGAACACAGATTGAGGAGTTTTGAGTTCTGGCCCAAACTCAAAAAATTAAACATCAGATTGAGACATAACTAAAAAGAAATAATAAAGCAGTTTCCAAGAACAATGTCTAACTTTAGATAACTAGATATTATTTTCTAAATATTTTTACTTATAAAGAAAAGGTTAATTGAGAAAGCTGTGTAGCCATCTAAAATATAAATGGAAGCAGGTATTTTAAGTGCAGCTTCTGTAGGAGCCTAAACTCTCCAAATTCTGATGATATCCTGAACCTAGACCCTTTTAGCTGCTTATTTTTTCCTTCTTCATCAGTAGAAATGATAGAACTTTCATCTGAAGGCCCGACAGAAACAACCTGCATTCAAGACTAAACATGGAAAAATTGGTTACTGGACATTTAAACCAACTTCCTGTTCCAACGACCAGCCCATCCCACTCTGCATCCTTTGAGAAAGCAGCAAGAGGGAAACGTCAGTGTGATAACGTAGACCCAGGTTCTGTCTCACCTCCTCTCCGAGGTTGGTGCCGATCTCCTCGCTGACTCTTTTGGCCACACTCATGGCGGCCACTCGTCGGGGCTGAGTACAACCCACCATCCCGTAACGAGTGTAGCCGTCTTCATGCAGGTACTGAGTCAGCTGGGTGGTCTTACCGCTACCCGTTTCCCCAACAACAATGACGATGCTGTTGTCCCTGTAAGTTGCAATTCATGTAATGATGAAACTGTTACAATAATCTGATTTGATTTAAGACAACTTTTCATAAATACTGTGGATGAAACATGACTTAAGGAAAGCAATGACAACATTATATCCTTGAGTATTGATACCTTATGATATTGAGAAGTTGCTGCCTGACGGCAAAGATAGGCAAGTACTGCCTCTGCTCCAGAATGCTCTTCTTCTTAGCAAAGTCACTGCTGGCTTCACTCTTCTCCTTCATGTGCTCAGCAAATTTCTGATCAGCCCTGTGCAATATGGAAAGATCATTTATTAACATGAGAATTTTAAGAAATTTACACAAAAATATGTTTGAAAACTAAAACTGACAGTCCATTCACCTATAGTCTACTTTGCCATCCTCTCCCACCACTTTGCCTCCAGGTTCTTCATCCTCTTTCTTCTTGATACCCATTATATCGCCTAACTTGGTGCCTGCCAATTCCCAGTGTTTGTGCTGTGCCTGGAAAAAGATGGAAAATTAATTGGAAGATTAATAAAATATTAGTGCAGCCTCTAATCAAAGAAAGAATTACATTTTCCTAAAAACTCTTAAGACACAGAGAATCAAATGTTAAGTAAAATGTTTAACAGATATGTAAGTCACAAAAAGTGTGACACATAGTATCCAGTAATATCAATTGGTAAGAAAAGACATAAATTTAGCAAACTTTTATTTTGACATATGAATCAATCATGATAGGCTGTTCACTTACAATTCCCCCCTCCTGTTTTTATTTTTGCTTAAGGTAACAAAAAATAAACTAATAATGTGGGGTTTGTTTCTCTTCTGAACTGCTGCTGTGTATGTTAGTACACTCCTAAAAACAATATTTTACAAAGTGACGTGTCTTTTCCTCGCTGTAGACCTAGATTACCTTTTTGCGTTCCTTTTGCTCACGATGTTTACGGACAAGCTGGCTTCCCTTTCGAGAGATGATGGCCATGTCAGAGGTGGGATCTTTCACAGGGACGATGGGCTCTGGCTGCATAAGAAAAGAAAAGAATAAAACTCACACATGCATACAAAGAATGAAAAGAATTTTATTCAACAAAAACAAACTGCTGTGTAGAAAACTTTTTTTAAATTATAAAAACACATTACACATCAGAATATTTTCAAAATTAGGTACATCTATAAACTTTGCTATGAATGTGATAACTTGTTAAACTTGTTGAGTTGCCTTTTTCCCAGAAGAAGCAAGCATGAAAAAAATTTTAGAAATCACAAAGCCGTCGAAATCTGTAGAAACTGATCTAATTGTTGGTTACCTGCTTGGTGAAAACTATTCTTCCATCCAGGAAAGGAGGAACCAGATTGTGAACCAGCAGGTGAACTTTAGCAGCGTTGTCTTCCTCAAAGTCTTCATCCACCTCCAGCCTTTGCACAACACCACTGGTCAACATTCGGTTCGTCTCCCAGCGTTCGTTATCCTAAAGGAAGAAATGAAGCAAATCTACAAATTAACTCAGAGCTCCTACAAAGTGTTAATGTCAAAACTTAATACATTCTCCAGACTCAGACTTCCAGATTATTCTAGCTGTTTTAAAAAAAAACAACAACATAGTTTTAGTTTAACTTTATTATCATTACAACTCATGAAACAATATAAAACTGAAGCTGATTTTATATTCAGTTGCATAGTAAAAGAATGTTTTACAGCTTTTCTGTAAAACAGGTTTTTACTGTTAGATCATCACAATATAAATAAAATTTGTAGTAAGTAGACAAACACAATCTGGCATGGGTTATCATACTTTGTGTACTAATCTTCCTTTACTCAAATCTTTAGATCTATTACTCCTTTTAATTTGTTTGTGAAATTTCGTTAAAAAAAAGGCATGTCATTGCTTTCTTTAGCACATAAAATCAAACCACGTTTAAGAAACTCAAATTCTAAGAGTCTTTAGAGGAAAAAAGAAAGAATTTTGAGTAAGTGTGCTTTTATCTTTAGTCTATTATACAAACTGAATTAGTGTGGAAGCATTTAAATTTTTAGTCTGGCAAATAAAAATGGGAAGGAAGCCATGTTAAACAGGCCCTCTTCTAAATTTGTATTGAAATTGAAGGAAATTAGATGTTTTTTTCATTCTCAATTTTCCCATATCTATTCAAGTTTTAAAATTTTCAAATTCAAATTTAGCCCAAGTTTATCTGAAAATGTTACCTCATTGATCTGTCGCTTCTGAGCAGATATTCTTTTTTGAGTCTGCTTCTGGAGGATCTGCTCTCTCTTTTTCACATATTCTTCAGAGGTGGAGGTGAAAGGGTTGTGAAACTCATCGTAGCCTTCATCCATCATGTACCAGTCTCTGTCAGCTTGCTTTAATTCAAAGCCACAATAAACGATTAAGCTCCATCATTGGCAAACAAGAAATATGTTCTGCAGTATAACTAATATAGCTAGGAAAATGGTATGAATCTCACCTTTTGGTCTTCCTCCCACTGTTCTTTCTCGTCCTCATTATCAAAAGCTATTCCTCCCTCATTTTTTTTGCCTAAAGGAAACACAAATAATATTGTATAATATTCTGTCACCACATATTGCATTGGAATACAAAACAACTTGAACTTAGACAATAATACCTTTCCCTTGTGACAAACGAGGTGTGGAGCCTAAATGCTTTCTATCATTGGCCCACTCGTTGTACTTGTAGGACGGGGTGGGCAGGGGAGTGTCATCAGCGTAACGGCCTCTGACTGATCTGAAAAATCACAGAAGACAAATGTTCCTGAGCAGTTGCATATTGCACAAGGAGCAGGATCACAATTTTAATAATAATTTTAATTTTGGAAACAAAGAAAAACTGTGAATTATGAGGAGGAAAAACTGGTAAAGTTAAGGAATAAAACAATATCTGAAAACAACAACAGGACTAAGATTTTCAATTTATTGAAAAACAACTGGCCAGTGTGAAATTAAAATAACAGTAAATGCTCAGGGTCATGCAAAATGAAGTGAATGACAGTTACCTGTCCCTCCTCTCACTCTCTCGCCCAGAACGATGGCTTCTTTCAGAGCGATCGGACTCTCTGTGAGAGGGGGCAGGAGATGGAGACTCCCACTGGGAATGCCTTGAGCTGCCATAACCGCTATCGTCCTCATCCCAGTTAGATCGGGAAGGTGTGAAAGCATCTATTTAAAGACAAAATGAGTTGAGTCAAACAACTAAACAGGAAAGTTTTCAATTTATTTTCATATGAAGACAAAGAAAACAAACTAACCTCTGGGGCGATTCTGTGGTGTTGCGGGTTCGTCTCTCTTACTCCCTCTGCTGATGCGTTCGGACCAGCCATCTCGCTGTGAGCGCTCACTCCTCTCACTGCGTTCCAAGCGCTCCGACCGGCTGCTACTGTTGCCCCGACTGTGTCTACCGTCTCGATCATCTGTCAGAGAAAAGGGAAATTCAAGGTAAATACGGGCAAGAAATTAAACTTTTGGATAATGTTGATTATGCAACACAAACAAGTAAACAGCACAAAATGCACAAAGCACACAGATTAAGTAGGCTTTAACCAACAAATGTTTGAACTTTTTTCTCATGTTCCACATTAGACTATAATCAAATGGCTGTTCTCATTAAAAACATAAGTGGTTTTAGGAATCACCTCTCTCACTTTGTCGCTCCCTTCCTTTGTCTTTGCTCCTTTCTCTGTCTCTGGTCTTGTCCTCCTTGGAGGAAGCAAAGACTCCCTGCTCACGCCTGTCTTTCTCCCGCTGCTCATGCCGGCGTCTGAACTCTTCGCTGACGCCTCCAGGATTGGAGGGAGTCTCAGAGCCTGTAACACGGTATTTCCTGCAGGCAAAAAAAAAAAGAAAAAAGATACATCAAAAGTTAAAAGTTAGTTAGTAGCAGTTACTGTGCTATATATGTAAGACTTAATCAAAACAAAACAGACATTCCTCAAAATGTTTTGCTATAACTTACCTCTCCTTCTTTGTGGTACTACTTCTATCATCATCCTCCTCCTCGTCAGACCCAGAGTCACTTTTACTTTCCTCCCAGTCTTTGTAGGAGGACACTTTTGACTTCTTCCTGTTTCTTTCATTACCATTAGACTCTTCTTGCTCTTTAATTTCCCGCTCCTTCCGTTTTTGCGCAGCTAGCTGGTCCAAGCCCAGCAAAGACGTGCGTGGGGTAGGTGCCCGAAAAACATGTGGCTCTGAAGCAGCGCTCTTCTTCTTTACTATCAGACCTCCAACTTGAGCACCTGGCTGAGTCCCTTCCAGCCTATGCATGGACACATCATCGTCATCCATAATCTGTGGGAAAATATCAACATACAGATCAGGTGAAAATCTGCCCTTTTGATTATTAATGTCGAGAAATGTTTTTGGTCCCTGCGGGTTTACAGGAAATGGACATACATAGCAGAAGTGGGCCAACAAGAAAATTCATAAATCATTTTTTTTTTTCGCAGTCTTAACCCATAAACTTTTGCTCCTTAAATTAAAAGTGTTGCAAATTTATTTTGCAACACTTTTTAAAATGTAGTTAATACACATTGGGACAGCTTGAGATTAGCATGGCCCAATAAACATGAGCAATAATACTGCAATCTAATGAAATCTCTATACTTACATAAAAATGGAAAACAAGTTAAGTTTCTCACCATCCAACTGACAGTGAGACTCTAAAACTATGACTCTATCAGAGCCATAGTTTCTCCAAGAAACTATGGCTCTGATTTCGTAAGTTAAATGTCACGTGTATTTTTATTTTTATTTTATTCTTTTTAATTTTTCTTTTTACACAAAGAATAACATCTAGACACCAAAATAAGTAAAAGCGCACACACAAACAAAACTCTCCTTCCCTCCAAATAAAATACTAAAGATTTACATAGATATATCAAATCACTAGTTAGTTTTGGGTCAGTTATAAAAAGAAAGTCAGAATGAAGCACTGGTTTAATAACTTTAAGAAATAAAGTTAGCTGCCCTTCAGTTTTTCTCAAAAACATGCCACTTATCAACTTTTTAAACGCAAATAAATTACATTTGTTCTGCAAATTCAGCTTTTACTTGAGCATGTAATCACGATAATTCATTATAGTATTATATCATATTACTATAATTTACCTATTCCTTCTAACCACAGCATTTTAAAGTAAAACTATCTGCCTCAATTCAGTCTGTTTCTGAGTAACAATGAATACACCAAGGCCACGTCTTAAAAAGATGTAAATTCCCAGTGTCATACAAAATATAAGCATTTAGATCTACATATTAATGTTTAAAGTATTTCCTATAGCCCAGAATAAATAGCTGATGAATGGGTGCATCTTACCTTAGTTTGAGAAGCTAACGTTAGCTTGTCACAATAAAAGCAACAACACAGAAATAGCTACGTATTTCCTTGAGCATAAAAATCCAAAACCTCTTAAATATAACTCATTACTTCGTAGTACTCTAATGACAAGAACGTACAATGGAAATACAGAATTAATGGCGTCCTGGAAAATAACTAAATCGCTTTCGTAAACCCAACGCGTATGTTTACAGACAGGGAAGCAGCCATATTTCTTCCTTTTCTTCTGTCGCTGCAGTAAGCAGAGAAGAACCGCTGCTGCCACCTACAGGGCATTAGACTAAGTTGCCAAGTTGTGATTCATTTGATCAGTGCTTTAAAATTAGTTTTATGGATCTTATTTTTATAAATGAATTGAACTAATTAGTTGTATAATATAATGCCACAGCTTTGATAAAATGGGTTAAGACTGCGAAAAAAAATAATTTATAAATTTTCTTGTTGGCCCTCTTCTGCTATGTATGCCCATTTTCTGTAAACCCGCAGGGACCAAAAACGTTGTTTCTCGACATTAATAATCAATTATTAACTTCTAACTGATTAACCCTAAGCCCCCGCAGATCCGCCTTTGAATGCACTGAAAGAGAAGGGAGACAAGATTCTGCCTTATCTTGTGGTTGCTTATCTGACCTATCACCAGAAGCCATATGGCTTTAACCACAGCCAGAGAATTGGAAGCTTCATTTTTGTGTAATTTCATATAAATTCGGTTGGGTACTTTGATCAGTAGTTAAAAAGATAGACATGCTAACTAAACCGTTGCATAAGCCCAGGATAAGCCAACATGTTGCACTTTGCTTATACCAACGCACTCAATGAACCTCAAGGAGTCAGTGTACACAATCCTTAGCAGTTAGCCGGTGGTTAAGCCGGTGTGTTACTTATACTTATAACAGGACGAACTGGGAAGATTTTAAACGACACGATAAACAGGGGAAACCTGTCCGAGTTTACTCTTTGTCAATATAAGTTGACAGCCATAAAGCGTACCAGACACACACTACGATATAGTCGCTGACTATGTTCAGCATAAGACAATTCGGATTTCTTTGTATAAGTCATGTACTCACATCTGAGTCACTGATATTCTTTTGAAAATGCTGTACGTCACCAACTAACACCGGCGCGGCAACCGCTTAGCCGGCTAAAAAATGATGCGCACCCAGCAAAGGTGACATGTCATGATCTGAAAAAACTCAATTTGATTGGCTACAACTGAAAAAGTCACTCCGCTATTGGCTAGTCGTGATGTGTGGGCGTTAGGGTGAAATAACATGAACGTCATTGGTGTGTTCCACATGTCTGCTGATGTACCCGGTGTAAATGTTCGATAATCTTACAAAATACATCGGTCATCCGCTCTAGGTTCGTTTTCGTATCTGTTTTATATCGCTTTTGTTTGTTTATTTATGTTGTTATATCCTTGGACTCTTCTTTTATACCGTTGAACTCTTACCACAAGGAAAAAAAAGGCTCGTCTTGTTGGCTAGCCTAATACCTAGGTAACAGACGATAACAAGAGCTAGAGTCTAGCTTTTTTTTTCTGCTCAAACGTAAGAATGGGAGAGGAAATAAATGAACATACGGGCAGCGGATCTGTTAACACCAACAGTAATGAGAACAACGGAGAAACTGCTGACGGGGGAGCAAAATATTACACGTCAGAGGAGGTCCGAATGCACAATTTGAGCAGTGACACATGGCTAATCATCCATAATAAGATATACGACATTACAAGTTTCCTAGAGGAGGTAAGAAGCACTCTATTTACATACACTGGTTGTATTCATTTTGACATCTACTTTCTATCAGGATATTTTACGCTACTTGTAGGCATGTGACGTTGTGTAAGCTTACTTCCTGAATCTCTCTCTGATAATGTCCTGCATTGATGTGTAAAGTTTGTTTATTGTTCATTAATGATGTTCACAGAGACAGAATGCAAAGTACTAAGTCTAATTTGGAGTTTCCGTCGTGTTTAATGAGATTGCTTTAAGGTGTAAAACTGACTAGCACTAAGACTTTTTAACTGTTAGTACTCAATATAATAGCTTTAAAGAGACAGTACCGTAGTAACACTTTTATATAATTCTCACTCACAGGTAACTGTGCATATTCTAGCATTAAAAGATTCAATGTTGTCCGTTCAGAAATGAAGCAGATTTCTTAAAAACGTTTGTTTATGAGTGTACCTCCATTGTGTAGAGGTAAGCTCTACACAATGGAGTTTGTTCTTACATAATTACTTACCAGAGAGTATGTTCTTACATAATTATCAAGCAGATAATTGTAGAGTTTGGGCAACATTCAAAATGCAACCAATTCATCCAAACAACTTTCTTGGGATTTTGATATCACTGTTCATAATTTACGATATGAAAGCATAATCTTACATAGTAATGTTTTTGTTTTTTTTAGATTGTTTTTATTTTTTTAAAAAGGTATTATTTCTCAGGACATACCCCTGCAAGGTTGGGATAATTGGTCCCATCCTGGTCCTCAGGACCCACTGTCCTGCAAGTTTTCGATACATCCCACCACATTTAAATGATCCCTGTTTGCTGCTCTTTGATTTAGCATCCTGGAGGTGAGGAGGTTTTGCTGGAGCAGGGAGGATCAGATGCCACAGAGAGCTTTGAAGATGTCGGTCATTCTACAGATGCTAGGGAGATGCTCCAGCAGTACTACATTGGAGAGCTTCACATGGTAAGAGGACAGGTAGTTTCTTACCTTCTTTTTAGCTATAGCTTGGTTATACTCATGGAGTTCTATGAGTTTCCTACACAGTCATGAAAAATATGGAATTTCATTGGCAATGGATTCAGATTAAATGCCAAACAAAGCATTTAAATTATATTTGGGGGAAAAAATGGCATTACTGATCACACTGTGAGTTACGATCTGAATTTAAGCCAGGATAGGTACAGTAAATATATTTGTAGTTACTATAAATTTGGAGTGATCAGAGTTTATCCAGATACTGCAAAAATCAGCACTGTGTTGTTTCATGATCTGTGGAATAAAACTGATTTTTTGTCCATAAGAAGCTCCCAGAAAAATGTAAAGAATCGAGTCAGGAAAACTAGGGATTATTAAAATGTAAATTTCACAAAAAACGAGTCTTTTCTGTTAAATTATTTTTGCAGTATCAAACTACCAGTCAATAAAAGCAAACAACTGCTGTTTGCATCACCTTTTTAATTAAATGGTAACAATTTGTTGTGCATATAGATTGTGTCATGCCTGATATCAGGCTTTATAAGCTTAAGTATTGATTTGTCACACTCCCTCACAAGCTTATCATGTGAGCAGCAGTTTTTGATCCTGTGAGGGACAGCAAGTTGCTTTGCATGTTTTTGATTTTTGTCTAAGTAAAATGTTGATAAAAATTTAAAAAGACTTTTCTTTTTTACATGTAATCCCATAATTTTGCTTTTAAGGCACCACATTACGTTTCTGAGTCTCTCAAACAAAAACGTTCATTTCCTTTAAAAAAACATTGTTGGACATTTAGAATGCTGTGCAGCTTACTACTGACGTTTAATGAAAGGCTAAAATTGAGTCATCGTTGACAAAAGGTATGATTGCACACAAACTGCTCTACCTTAACTTCAGTTCATTTGGTGGCGGTTAACTGCAAATTTATACGCAAGGCACTTTACAAGAAAAACATGTTTTATACTAATTAGATCAAACCACCACAATTCAAACATATAGAATAATTCAAATTCGATGACTTATATGCAGTAAAAATGTAGCTTTAAATGCAAACGATGTCAAATGAAGCCCAGCTGATTGGAGTCATCCATCCCTTCTCTTAAGCAAGAATGTGATGACAGTAGACAGTTGATTGCATTACACAACTTCTCATCCTTAGTAAGCGTGTAGTTTGAGTGGAAACCTGCAGAACCCAGATTAGTGTAAATGTCTCTGCTGTGATTTGCTGGGGCTTGGGAGCACATTTCTATGAAAAACTGATTAAGATTAATAAATGCTTACTTGCTCCAGCTACATTTACATTTAAATTTTTATGTTATAAAAAATATATTTTTTGTAAATACCATAGTTTCATAAAACCGTCATGATCTAATAATTTGATACTGTAAATTTAATGCATCACATATCAGTTTGTAGGGGATGCATTCTGAAACTTCAGCTTTCTGTACATTATTCTTAAACAATAAATGTTGCTGCGTCATGTAGTAAGAATTTATGTGTATATTGAATTATTATACAAATTATCTTAACTATACTTTCTTATGTTAACATTATGCTTGTGTGCTGCAACATTAAAACATTAATTGTGAATTTTTGTGTTTATAGGAGGACAGGAAGAAGGAGAATACGAAGGTAGGCGCCAGTCTACTCTGATCATCCAACTTTTACATAATTAAAATTTTCGTTTTCAAATCTTTTGTTTAACTCAAAACATTTCTTTTGCTTTAGGTAGCAGAGGCTAAAGACCCTGGAGAGTCCAGGTGAGAGCGTGCGTTTTATCAGACTTTTTACAAGTATTATTTTGAGAAGTTGTAAATACTATGATTAGAAATCTTTGTAAATATACGACAGATTGGATGTAATTGTTATGCCTTTTTTTCAGCAGCAGCTCCTGGGCCATGTGGTTGATACCCACAGTAGCTGCAGCTGCTGTTGGTGTCCTGTATCGTTTCTTTATATTTGAACACAAGTCTTCTTGAGAGCTTTATCTCAATTTTCTTATCTGGAGGCCTTGACTTTTCTGTTTTTTTCTTTTTTTGACCAAACCCATCTCATGCTGAAAAAAAAACACATTTAACTGTTTGCATTTTCTGCTACAAGAAGAAAGAAGGAGCCATTTCATAAATATTTGTCCTTGTTTTGCTACATAATGTGCATGAAACACAAAGTCAAAAGGATTTATTATAATATATGCCTTATGCTTTTTATGTAATTATGGCATTTTTCATAAATAAATGAACATGTGGTCCACAAGCTAAACTTTGAAATTAATACCAACTAATTTCGTACTCAAGCAAAAAAATTTTCACATGTCCACAGCAAGACCAGCATTATAGTGTGAAGATAGACAGCTTGACACAATGAAAATTAAAAGCAGACACACCTTCATTTTATTCTGAACAACTACCATATTTACCCACAGTGAGAAATGTTACCGAATTTCATTTAGAAGGATGTAATTTTTCCTCAGTGTACAGTTATGCTGTATAAGCCATGTCTGATTGCATCTGTCACTTTTCTTGCAAATACAATCTGTCCAACATATATATGTCAGGTGTTAAATTTCGTTCCTTTTTTTTAATCATGGTGAAGTATGCTATGTGATTATTTAAGACAGAATGTGCTTTCCCTAGTCTTGTTATATAAAATCGTTAAGTAATAATATTGTTTTAGTACCGTTATATATTGAATATTAGTAAATACCTGAGACGACTCCCTTGAAAAATAAGTGTTATTTGAGTTTATCCGGCACTCATTTAATCCATTTTCTAAACTGGGTTACAGATAAAAATTTAGCAAAGACAAAATAGTTCACCATTAAGTTGAACTTGTTCTATGTATTGTTTGAAAACTGGGGAACTTGCTCCTAACATTTGAACCATAAATGCGGGTCTTGCAGCCTACAGCTGTATACCATAGATCATCATAATCATCTGTTTTCAGGTCATATGTTCTGCATAGCATTTAGTTCACGACGTCTTGGATCTTTTTTTTTATTCACAAAAACTTCTTTAAGGATTGTGGTACTACATTTTAGCCTTTCATTAAACGTCAGTAGTAACATTTATACTCAATTCATACTTGAAGATATCCAATGAACATTTGCTAAGATAGGAGATACATTTTTGTCATTTTGTGCTCTTTGTCATTACTGAACATCTGAACTGAGTAGAAACTTAATTATTACATTCAAATTTGTAAACAAACAAATGCATGTAGAAGTGGTATGATGTGATTAAAGACATTTTCAAAAAAAGGCTTCATTATTGACTAAACTATTGTATATTATTTCTGCCTATGGAGTGGAGGAACTTTTATAAAATTATTTTTACACATTTTGCAAAATCAGTTCACCTTTTCAAGAAAATCAAATACTATCATAATAGAAAACTACAAAGCTTAGATTAATCACTTGTGGATTTTAATCAGCAATGCCTCGAATGTCTTGTCGTCTTCACATGAATTAAACTCCGCTTTAAAATTTTTCTAAATCAAATCTCACCCTTTTAATTGCGGAGGAAGGTCTAAGCAAGAACTCTATGAAAGGTTCATATTAAGCTAACAAGAAGAAGATTGAACTTGTTAACTGAATTCAAAGTATTGTAACAAAATAAAGTGTTCAATATGTATATACATTTTTACAGTGATTTGACACTTGAGGAGCATATTTGTTTCTTGATAGTCAATAATGACATGACATCTAACTGGTCAAAATGTATCCACTTAGCTGCCTGCTAACTCTACTCACTCATGACTCCAACACCTGCATCACCCACTGCTGTCACAGCTGTTGATAAATCTGTGGCTGCTCTCTATGTGCACCAAAGTATTTCCAAAATGGTTCATCACATAAGATTAATTTTTGTTACTGAATTGACAGGTAGATCAAAAATGATTCATATCCCCATCTTTAAATTATTTTCAGTCAACCAAAAAGTTTGTTTCTGATAAGAAATAGGACAGGAATCTATCAATAGTTGTTAAAGTGATGTTTAAAGTAGCATGGCGTTAGACAATAATTATTTGTTTTTATTGCTGACCAACATTTTGCTCGAGTTCCAAGCCTTTGAAGTTGAAAGGCCTCCTTACCATGACTCTAATCTTTAGATTGCTCCCAAGATTCTCCATACAGACCTTAGTTACAAAAAATTGTTTAGATCTTAAATCTGCTAGAATTTAACTCTGGACTTAAGAATATGAAACGGATGTATCTTACCGCGCTGAACTTAGTTTTGTCTGTGTTAGCAAGTTACCCTCAGTAAACCTTTCGAAGTGTCATTTAACCATTTGTTGCTTCAGTTTCCACTAAGTGGAATTCAACATATTTTAGTGCACAGTTTCAAAAATAATACTTCAACATTGCATGCTTTGCTGTTTTCACTTAGTCCCAGACACAAAGGGAAAGATCCAGGTCACTTGCACACGATGTGAAATTGTTTAATATGTACTAAAGTTGCTTTCCTAATTTAAGCTGGTAGTTTTAGCCAGAAATCCTCAACAGCAGATGTTCAAACATTGATAAAGAGACAGAGTCGCAGAATTAGTCAATGTAGGGCCTTTGTTCTGTCAAAGCTGGTAAATACAAGCACACCTGAAGATAATGAGAGGTGTTAAATAATGAATATGTCTACATTTATTGCACAGCTCATTATAAAACTCCCGACTTTGCATACAAGTAAGATGTTAAATTATTCTACAATGATAATTTTAATAATTCTATTCTTTTGAATAATAGACTTAGCTATAAACTGATTTACAAAATAAAGCTGCAACACCGAATTTGATCAACTACTATCTTGCTTTACAAGCAGAGTTAATCCTCACTTCATTTCAAATGTCATTGCTAAAACATTCTTGTATCCTGCATTGTGTGAAAATTACATTACAACAATAAAACCTTTTTAAAGTCCAGCCCTTCTAAAAGCAAATAACATTGTGCCCTAGAGTATGTCTGTCTGCTCCTGTGAGCTACTTTCCTGGCATGTAAGTGGACTATAGCAGAAAAAACTCATTACTGAAATAAAAGCCTTTCCATCTGCACCCTCAACAAGATCCCTCACAGGTTAGAGTTGCTATGGCTGACAACATACACAGTAGATCTTCACACCCAGTGATTCACCCTTTTTGTAACTTAAAGTCAAAAAGAAAATATATTAAGTGACTGCAGTTTTTATCATTGATTCTCTGGAATATTGAACACCCAAATACAACAAATACTCATAATATTTGTTATAAAATTATTTGAATCTTTCAAAAATTTTCTAACAATTCTGACATAATTGTTGAATTTCGCTTGTCTTATTTGCATTATTTTATGTAACCGCAAGATGGCGGTGTAAATCCAGGATCCGAATGTTGCTGTTGCTTCAGTGAAAAACTACTGTATTCTCTACTGAAATGGCCTCTGTGTGTATTCCGCCACTGTGTGTTTATCTCCAGGTTTTCAGTGAAAATAATGAATCCATCATTGTCACGCATGGTCTTTAAAACACTTAGTAAGAATCAAAACAGCAACTCGCAAAATTGTGACTGGTATACAAAACAGATAAAGAGCAAACACGAGTTACTGTCATTTTTTTTTAAGACAATCCACTGAAAAAGCTGGATTTTTTAAAGCAGTTTGGAAGTCTACTGTATGAGAAACAAGTAAAATTAATTTTAATTTAGAAATGTCCTTTTTTGCTACACTATAATATACAACCCATGCATTAGTTTCTTGCTCCCTATAATTTCAGTCTTTCATAAGGCCATTAGGTATTTGATGGCCTTGATGTAACACTAAGATGACAGGCTCAGTAAAACAGCATGTTGCATCTGCAGGAACATCAGACAAACATTACTCGCCATGACTGAATCGCCTGTCATCTATTAGCAGCAATCCTCAAGGAGAACTGAGGGTGCTAATGGGCAACACTTCACCGTTCTCTTCAGAGACCTGCTTGGCAACAAACAGGACAACAAAAAATATCAGATTTGGATGCAACAAGAGCATCCAAATGTATATTTGATGAAGAGGAAGGCTTGAAATGTCATGTCAACCTGTTCTTATCCAGTTGAAATTAAGCTTTAATAAATTGCTTTTGTTGTCAAATATAGACAGACTTTTAGCAGAGACCAACAGTGTAATATTGTGGTTCCCAGGCTTGGAGTCTGCAGTTTTGTGAGTCTCCTAAAAGCCTTTCAAAAACACTATTTTGTCTAAAGGACAAGGACCAAAGTACTATGATGCAGCTGTTGCTGGATTTCTGAGGCTAAGTTTTTACAATATTTTGCAGCAATCTATTTACACATAATTCTTACAATTTGTTTAAAACGTGTGCGCTGGACACAAACTGATTAAAAGTGCCACAAAATTTTGTAACATAAACAGCTTGTTTTTCGGGCTTTTAGTGTTTGTTAATATTCCTTTCAATTCTCATACATTGTAAATACTTTCTGCAGTAACTTTACCTGAAAGCCAAAGCAAAATGTTACAAATGGAATACCAGTTTAAAATTATTTTGGACATGTTTTTACTTAAAACTTGTGGTTTAACCTGTTATCTAACATGTTTCTGGTAGGTGTAAATTAGCATAATTCAATTCAGTACTCATCATTATTCAATATGTTATGACACAAAACAAACTAATATTGTATTTTTTTTCTCATTTAATGATCACAAAAGTGAGTATGCAGTTCTCATGAAGCAGCAGTTCTGTGTTCATTCTGGTTTAGACATTTCTCAGCTTAAGTGGACGTTTCTCAAGTATGGTGGTAGTAGGTTATTGAGGTGTTTGAATCACTCTTTACAAGCCCTCTACACTTCAGCACATTTGAAGTACAACTGTTGTAAGTTCACATGGTTCTAATGCTGCAGCATGAGAAAGCAATGGACTGATTTGAGGAAAAAAAAGCAAGGTTTTAGACTATCATTGATAATAATAGTTCACCAGTAAACATGCAGTCAGAAAATAGGACCTTAAAAAAATCCCCAAAGCACACACAAATGACTCAAATGTATCATACTTTATTTTGCACATCATCCTCAAATCAGTCTTTGTCTTTATAAGTGTACAAACTAATATAGCAACAGATACAAAAGTCATGAACGCAGTTATTTATTCCCTATTTTCAGTGATTATTATAATAAGCAGCAATTTAAAAGTATATAAAAAAAAATAAACTCAAAAATCAACCTTTACCATGACAAAACTTTATTTAAAGACAAAAATGCTTATTGCAATGTTGAATACAAACACACTAAACTGTTCATTCCTCCTGATTATTTATAGATTCTGGGCCCAAGATCCTCCAAATACAAGTTGTCTCTTCCCGCCACGAACGTTGTGACCTTTCTGCAGTCCAGGTGCTTAATTACTTTTCTCCTTGCATGCACTGAAAAGCTGCAACTTAAAGGTTAACCTCTCTTCGTTGGTATATGTCAAATAGTTTAAAATGAACAAAGGTTGATAGTCTCAGTAGTTCAAAGTGTTTGAAACCAGGTTGCAGCCTTCACAAAAATCTCACATGAGAGGGAGTCTAAATATCACTTTCTTCTGATGAGCTAAATGACAGATTGTGAACGACTGAAATGTGTTGAGATAAGTTTCAGGTTGACGCATAAAAAAAAAAAGGTGTATGCAGAATAATGACAGCCCTATCCGTAGCACAGCCAAAAGTGATGGCCAGCTGTAAAAATAACTAAAAATTTGATTTAGGATGCCACCTTGGATTGAAAATTAAATCCTGACAATGGTGCATCTGTTTTCAGTTGGAAATAATAGTTTAAAAAATAATGTTGTTTATGCTGATGCTGACTATATATTAGTTTTACACAGAAATAGTCGCCATTACAGTCTCTCAGAATTTTAAACCACTTGCATTGCAAACAAATTGATAGTTTATTTCCGCTTTAGTTTGTTAAAACACCAATAACTGGGCAAGGATTTTAAAAGTGTGCAAGTCACTGACCATGTCCTTTACTCCCTTGTTGTTTCTGGGTCCAGAGGTTTTAAGCCAAGCTCAGCAAGGTGCAGGTGGAGGACACACTGGAGGTACGCTCATGAACCATGTTGTTGTTGTCAAAAATTCCTGAGACGAACTGTGCTGATGATGTGCTGCTCCACCCAAAGGTGTCTGCCAGTTCAGGACAAATGGCCAGAGCCAGTCTCTGCAGAATAAGATGGAACTTCCTGCGAAAGTTTTTGTTGATCCAGAAGTAAAAGATGCAGTTGAGGAAACCATTGGAGGTTGGGAGCCACACCACAACGAACTCAATCCACTCTGGTACTGTGCTCCCGGAAACTGCTGTGGGACAGAAAATGTTGAATAAATATGAATCAGTCTAGTGACAGAAACAACAAGTGTGCACAGCTCTCAGATAAAAATATCATCTCACTTTTGATTGTATATAATCAGTGGCGGTTTTTGGATATATGGGAAAAATGCCTCACTGCCCAGGACATCATCTCTTCAACTTCAGCGTGAGGGTCATGCACTACAAAGAAATACGGCTGTTCGTTGCGGCCGACTAATGCTGCAGGAATCTGATATGAATATTGAGATTCTGCTCTAAATTAAAATTCTCTCTCAGTTTTTTCCACCTTCTGGGTTGCACTTTGTTGCCTCTGCTCAAAATAATAGATAGTGATAACAAAAAATAAGTATATTGTATGCATTTTTGGCACTGACACAACCTATAACTTAAGCATAAAAAACTCAATATATACACAGGTCCAGCGTGGAGAGAGATATTCTGCATTGATTACAAATGCTGGGGTTAGACATATGGGAGTCAAGTACATCCCCGCAACACTGTAAAAAGTGTGTTTGGACACAGTGCAAACTAACTGCTTAACTGTCAAAGTGTCCTCTTTTAAGGCCTTAAAGCAAAGCAGGAGAATTATTTTAAAGGGTTGTTCTGTTTGTATCAGAACATCCCTGAAAGAAATGCACCATCCTTCAGCCAATCATCTACCATATGCCAAGTATCTTTTATCCATCATCTCTTTGAGAATTATTTTTAATACCATTTTAGTGCTGTGAATTGCATGTACATTTTATGCTGCACAATTTTTAACAAGCATGTTGTTGAGCTTCGCTTTTGTCTAGAAATACAGTTTTATGTAATATCTGCTTAGACCTCTTCTCTGCAATCAGTGGCAATGTTGTTAATCACACAATTCAACCTCATTGTTTAGAAATTTGTATCTACAAAGGTGAGTTTTTTAAACCTCCTTTGCAGTGTTATAGCCATGACATTAACCATCCAGGTAACAAGAAACAACTTGACAAAATAAAATGAAGTATCTGGTGGAAAACACAAGTCAATCTACAAAATTAAATACCCTTGACATTATTAGACACAAAGGGCTTGTTTAAAAAAAAAAAAGAAACACTTTGGAAAGGCCTAAATCTCAACACTCATAGTCATCAATCAGAAACTGATGAACAAGTGACAAAGTATTATTTACATTTTCAGACAGATAAAAAAACAATATAATTTAAACATCTAGCATGCCTCACCTATTTCTAGTAACAATACTGGCTATGTATAATTTAGAGATTTACAGTAAATTAACTCATGATCAAGTAGCTGAGACTTAGTGGAACCAAGTAAAGTGCTTTACTGTTAGGCTTGTGATCATTTAGATGCGTGCACACTTGCAGTTTAAATTAAGACTCTCAGCTTCACTTTGCAAGGATTTTCATCTGTAGCTGATAGATTAGAGGCCTGCTTGAAAATGAGGGGAAAAAAAAGGTCTTCATTTCTAAAAATATTCTGCCACAACTCCACTTTCACACTGATTACTCCAAACCCGCACATGATCAGGGTAAATTAAAAAAAGTAAAAAAAAAAAAAATAAGTCTGAGTCATCGCCAGCTTTAAAAAAAGTGCATCATGCCCATGATTACATGAATAACTCTGACAGCTATTCCGCCCTCAATCTTGGCAGAAACTGACAGATTTGATGGGGGAAATGATAAGATGTTTAATTTTGAAAGACAGATGTCTGTCTTACTTTGAAGCAACAAAGAATAACATATTTTCTCATATGAAGTTGATATAATATGCAAAGAGCATATATACACACATGATCAATATCTGAAATAACTTTAACAAAAGCAGAAATCTGTTCTGTATCATTCAATACATGTAGCCAAAAATGACATTAGCATATTTGATTCTACATACTATGAATGTCTCAAGTCATCACTGTGACACACAGCACAATAACTCTGTTAGAGGAGTTACTGATGCAAGAGCAATAAGTGACATACAGGTGCAACTCAATTTAATAGAATATCAACAAAATGTTATTTCAGTACTTCAATTCAAAACATGAAACTCATTCCGTTGATTCATTTCAAACCAAGCAGTATGTTTCAGTTGTTTACTTATGTAAATTTTTAGAACCATTGATTACAGCTAATAAAAACCCAAATATGGGTTTGAAGAATAGGCTATAACAAAATGGTGATTTTCAACATTTGTTAAGGAAATGTTATGACCTACGAAACCCGAAAGAAGACCACTGACTAGAAAGTAGCCAAGCAGACAGTGGGTGACCCCTACATGAGAAGGGTAGAAAGCCACAATCATGGAAAGTTTAGTTGAAGGTAAATGTGGTAGAATAAGGGGCACAGGCAACAGAGATTGCCACAGCTTTGAGAAGAACATACGGTAAAGTCCATTCAAGCAAGTGGGGAAGATTCTCAAGGTACGAAATGTGGCTGAAGTTGGAGCTTCCAGAGCCTTCACACACATCTATGTAGCCATGATATCGGCTGTCACTGCTGTATTTCTTGTGTTAAGCCACACCTGAAACTGTGGCATTATCTGAAATATTTTGTCTGGGACAAAAGAAAAAAACTGAGGGCACTGTTGCTCAGTGTGCCTAATTTTGCTTAGTTTAAAAATCAAAAACCCAAAGTCTATGGAGCAAAGAGGCACACAAAATCTAAGCTGCTTAATGATTTTCCATCAGTAATGGTGGAATTTAGTAAATATGTAGGACAAAGCTAAAATTATGAAATAAAATTTTGTGAATGAGATATGTCTAAATAAGAAGCCACTGTGTGGGCAACATGTTCAGAATAAAAGTTTGTTCATATTTCCGCATTAAATGCTGTTTAAAGTGATGATTTGCTTACCACTGTAGATCATAACCGCCATGCAGGGAGTCCAACATGTGTAGTACGCTGCCATCACAGGTACGAGCACTCTTGCGGCAACATTGTGCCTGTTGCGCAGCGCACAGCCGTATTTGCGCAGTTTCAGCCTCTGTCTCTTGGCCGCGCACCACACCCTCAAGTTTGCATATGTCATGACAATGGAGCAGGGGAAAAATATTAAACAGGTCAAACTTAAGGTGTAGGCAACGTTTGTAGAGTAGGACGGGTTGCAGACCAGCGACGCGGTGGAGAAGTGGACCTCGATGATGCCATCTGGGAATGTGATCGGCGACAGCAAGAAGAGAGGGAAGCACCAGGTGAAGGCGATGAGAAGCAGGGTCCTTTTTCTGGTCATAAGAGTGGAGTACTGCAGGGGGTAAAACACCGCGATGTACCTCTCAAGGCTGATGGTGGCCAGCGTGTACATGCAAGTGGAGTAAACGGTGGCGTTGCAAAACGCAACCACATGACAAAGAGTGTCAGGGCCCTCACTGTAGTCCTTCAACAGACTCACCCAGAGGTTCAGGGGCATTACCAGCAACCCGAACGCAGAGTCCGCTGCGGTGAGAGACAGCAGGAAATACCGGGAGTTTCTGGACCAGCCTGCCACGGAGGAAGTGATGACCAGGAGAACTGCTATATTTCCCAAAGTGATCATCACCCCTAGAATAATGATGATGCTTATTTTGACGGAGCGGTGGGTTAGTTCCTGCAGTCTCAGAAAGTCTGCATCCGACAGGTTGGAGTAGTTAGAGGTGGAGAAGTTAAATGTTAGGTACATTGTTCCTTATTTAACTGTAAGTAAATCATACGTTTTAAAAAAAAAAAAGAAGTGTTGACCGGCGAGAAAAAGGAAACAAAACTATGAGTATAGATTGAGTTACATTTGAGAGAAAAAAACCTGAAGGTTTTCTTTCAGAGGTGGGGCAAAAGATCAGCTGCACACCTGCTGCAATCAGTGACGGGAAGTAACAGCCACTGCAGCAGCGCAACCTGCAAAATGCTTCATCTGCAGCGGTTCAGTCTGAGAAATGCTGCATACAGGAGTTCAGCACGTAAAATAGTTGCTGAATATTTTACTTATTCAGCAATAAGAAAGATATTCAATTTCTGTTCAGGCTGCACAGAAGTTTTCCTCTTCAGCCTGAAAAATCCCTCACCCACTGCAGCACATTTATGCAAAACCATAAATGATTATATATGCATATATAAGACTGTCTTCGTTGGCCAAACAATATGTAAATATTTCACGGTATTAATTTAAGAATGGACACAAAGAGAATAGTTTAGTTGGAACATTTATGAATATATTTGTTTTTCTCCTTCATACTGTGCTCATTTTGAATGTCCATTACTGACTGACCCATCATCTCACTTTACTAACAATGACAGTGATCTGCCACCCCAGTAATGTAGTGTCCATATTGCGTGTCCCAATGTGGACACCCATTCGAAAACTTTCTTTAAGTACTGCCATACAAAATCCAAGTAAGCGTATGATAAATATCTCTTTTTTTTAGCTGTTATCCTATGTTATGAAAGGGCTGAATGACGCAAATGTTTTTCATTCAACTACCTTAAATGTTAAATAAAGTTCTGACACCATTTTGTACATAAATACATAAACCTAATTTATCAATATTTTAAGCAGATTCTTGTCCAAATTCTGCTTAAAATATTTTTCCTTCTAAAATTTTAGAAGGAAATTTTAGAAACTTTCCTTCTAAAATTTCTCCATATTTTAGAAGGAATACATATTGTAAACTTTTCACATTTTGACATAGACTGTATGTGACAGCTTGTTTGTAGTGCATCCGTCCTCTGCTAAGTAAGCACAGAGATATTTCTGTAACAGCCCCTTAGCAAAATACCAGGAAATGGCTTGACAAGAATCATTTACTAATGATACCGATGGGCCTCTTCCTTAGGAGGCATGGAGAATTGGTGTGATTTCCTTGGTAAAAGACTACATTTTTTTCCACACATCATTAAAGATTTATTCTATAATTTATTCAGGCAGCAAATATTGTGTTGGTGAGATGGGAGACAAATTTCACACAAATTTTGTTCATAAAAATAAGTATTTATTTGGCAACTCTAAGCAAGAGGGAAACGTTACAGGAACTAGTTGGAAAGGAAAATTGCTTCAACAAACGAGTTACACACACACACACATAAAAGAAAAGTCAAGCTCATTAAATGAACTAAAAATCATTCCACTTTGGATGAAATAAGACAGCAGGAGGTTACTGCTTATGTTTGCTAATGTTTTTGCCAGTGAAATCTTTAAAAAAATGTTGACTTTTAACACAGTTGCATCTGGAAACATAAAAGAGAGAGAAAAAAAGAAGTTAAGATACATAATTTACACATTAAGCAATACACAGTAAGCCCAACAGAAAATAAACCTTCATAGAGGCAAATAAGGTGGTGAACAAAGACATCTGGAATGACGTACACAACTGACATGTTTCACACATTCACACCGCCAGTTTCTGCAAACACCATGCAGAAAGAAGTCAGGTCAGAATTTTAACCAGGACAATAAAAGTCATAACTACTGAAAATAATGTGTTTGTCATACTGTTACAAGTGCAAACTGAAGCCAGCTGGAGCAGTTGTTTAGGACTATATTTACACACCTTCCTTCAAAAGGTCCCACAGAAATTGCAATCTGATGTCTCACAACCAATCATGCTTCAATTTCTGCAGTAAAACCCCATCAGTGTGTTGTGTCTTCAGAGCTGAGAGGCAGTTGCTGGTGTGAAGCTGTCTAAAAGATTTTATGGCTCTAGAGAACTAAAAAAGGTTATCACTGACCTTTTTCATGTATATATAAAAGGGTGTAACTTTGTGTTGCAAGTTGGTGGGGACGAGGAGATGGGGGAGGAGAGGGGGAGGGGGGGCGCTGATGTACCCACAATTTCTGGAAGACCTTTTCTTTTATGGTCCAAAAATAATGCCAAAATTTGCATGTGAATGCTATACAGTCTTATTCAATAAATTAGGACATACGTCCTGATCAGGCTTGTCCGATTAATAGTACCTTTCAAAAATAACCTTTAAACAAGTTTTAAGCATACTACGAAATGTAAATATGTTAAAACATCTAATTAATCTATACAATGTCTTTCACTTGGTGATGGAATTACTAACAAAGGAACTTTTCAGTCATATTCTATTTTATGGAATGAGTCTGTGTTTGCTGAGTATATTTGCTTTAATATGGCAAAAACCTTTGTGGGTCTGGTTGGGGGATTTGGTGAGTAGAGTGACCATCGATGTTACTGGATTCTGTAAAATGTGGCTTAAAGCTGAGATGCTGATGTTTGGACATGCAAAATATTTATATATTCTGTGTATGTGTGTGTATTTGTATGTATATTGTAATAATGACAACAGATCAAAGTTGTATTGTTTTTTGCTGAAAAAATTTGTGTCTGCATGAATTGTTTAGATTTCTGGAAATTATGCCAAAAAACTTACTTGAAGTAAAGAGAAATTAAATCTCCTTGAGTTTGAAGAAAATTAATAGAGTGGCTGATACCAAGCAGCTAATATGTTTGTCATTTTAGATATTTAAGACAAATCAAACATAACTCTTGAGATTCAGTGCTAAAATAGCAAATGTGAACTGTTTTCACTCTCACAACAGTACACTGTTGTGTTGTCTCACCCTCACAGCTTCCATGTTACTCCACTACTTTTACATTGGCAGAAGCTGCCAGCTGTATCAGTCCACCTGCTCAGCTGATCCTGAGTCCATTTGGATAATTTCAAAATGACTGTAAAACCTGGACGGGTATAAAATGTGCCATCTTTGATGCCATTTCACAAATGACAGCCTGTAGTAACATCCAAACCTGAACTTCGCACATGGCGGCTCTTGGACAGGGGGACAAGTCACAGCTGATAAGGTTGATAAACACGGCTCACAGCTTTAACCATAGCCACTTTATCAGAGTAACACCAACTCTGATAAACGTTGTCTCAACGTTTTACTGTTGAGACAACAGGAGCAAACATGAGGGCAGTCTGTTGTGAAAGTGTAAATTAAGAAAATCATGTTGAATCCAGTGCATATGAACATTTTCATTTAGATGGTTTATATGTCTGAAATCAAGCCTTCCAGAGCACAGTGGATTTTCTAGCATTTCAACAATTCAGAGTGATATATTGGTAAGCAAAAATGAATCATAACTTTACAGAACTTTTCTTTAAAAAACTCTTTATCGGTGATGGGTATTTGCTGTGATTTAATCGGATAATTACAGGTTCTGGTTTAGGTTTCATGAAACTTTATGTAATGTCCTAAATGAACCTGTTTTTTTCCCTTTTCATTTCTGCTGCATTCATGCGTGTTGTATTTATGGGTGACAGTGGTAGGAGTTCATCCCGTTATCGTGGGTTACCAGTTTGAGCCCCCGCTCCATCTGCCTCCGTCATTGTGTCGTTGGGCAAGACAATTCACCCACCTTGCCTGCTATTGGTTGTCAGATTTCCCAGTTGTGTGAATGTGAGTGAAAGGGTGAATGACTGAATGAAGCGCTTTGGGGTCCTCGGGACTTCATAAACCTATAAGTACAGTCCTTTTACCTTAAGATAATTTCTTTCTTTCTACAGACTTTGATATTTTATTTATTTTTTCACATATGAACAGAAAAGAGAGAAAATGTATTCTTCCTCCTTTAGCAGGAAGGATTGCTCATTCTGTGTCTATAAAGGATATATAATATAGAAGGCAAATACAAAGTATAAAGAATTTTCTTATAAATCTAATAAAGAAGTGAAAATGGCCTTATTAAAGTTTAAAGCTATACAAAACAATTCCAATGTATGCTTTTATTATAGCTATAAAACCCACATTTTCATTGCTGTTGTTAACCTCAGACACAAGCCCTGGAGGAGAGGACTGACTCATCTTAAATCCTCTTTAATCACTGGCAGTGATAAGATATTACATAAAGTCAAGCTAAATATCCCAATTCCAATTATAGTCCCTCAGTTTATGGTAGAAGTGCTGGTAATTTCAATCAGTTTATTGGCTTTTAGGAGAAGAAAACGCAACAATAGACCTTAATTCGTTTGTGAATTTTGTCTTATACAGTACAGATCAAATTTTTCATTCCACTGAGAGTTTGTAAATTTCAAGAAATTCTTTAATTTTACCAATAGTGTTCTATCTTACTGGAAGTAATATTAACATTTTGGAGTGCAACAAAGTCAATAAAGTAAAAGCAGCACTTTGGTTAAAACTAAAGTAAATAGGTAATCAATTATTAAATAATCAAACATTCATCTCTCCCCACCCTTGTTTCAGCAACTGAATTTCTGTTGTGTATTCAGATGAACATGTGCCCCAAAACCCCAAAATTTATGCATCCTACATAACAACAGACTTAAAGGTCAGATTTCCACATTCCCTGATTCACACTGTAATGATATGTTACAAGATGATGCTCATTTAGCATCATCTTGTAAACAAATGTTGACAAAACTGAAGTTTCTACTGAAATGTAGATGAATGGGAGTGCAAAGTCTCACAGGAGAAAATCACTGTTAGTTATTATCCCTACTCTGTTCATTGTAAGTTTAGTAATTGAATACATGTTGTGCTTAACAATGTTTCTTTCTTCCCACTCACTTGACATTTAATTGATTTTCAAACTTTTAAACCCAAAAGACAGATTGACAGAGAAAGTGTGTTCATTTAAACCCTTCTTTCTACATAACAGAATCTAAAAACAGCAATGTTTGAAACATATAAAATGTGAAATCTATGATTTTCTAAAAATATGTATATCTCATGGCTAGGGACAGAAAAATGCATCTGCATAAATTAATCCTGGGAGCATATTTTGGAAAGTCACTATACAAAATCCAAATAAAAAAATGGACAGGGTAGATTACAACAGATTTAATGTCTCTTTGTGACGTTCACCATAAAGCTCGATGTTTTAAAATGTTAAAATGGTTTGTGTGTTGAATCTTTTGATGGAAAGAAGTGCACTGCAAACCATTTTCATTCATAAAACCAAAGACTTCTTAAAAAAAAGCGAGGCAGCACTAATCCTGAGATATTTTATGCGACAGAGGGAGTGTGTTTTAATCTGTTTTTGTTTCTATGTTGGGTCTGCATGAGTGGGTGCCAAAGCCAAAGCCCCACTTGCCCAAAGGTGCATGTTTAAATGTGGTTGATCCCAAGCGAACATGAGAGAGATGAAGAGAGGATGAATTCATACATGCTTGCAATTGAATATCCTGTGAGTGGGCAGCCTCCTCCTCTGGCCACCTACTGCACAGCACTTCCTGATGTGGAGGAAGGTAGCCATCGATTTGATCTGTGCATGTGTGCTTGTGTGTGAGAGGGGCTGTGTGGGCAGTAATGCTATCTAATTCTACCAGCGAAAGATGATGCATGATGTTTGGTTGAGATAATGCAGAAGGGAGGGTTTGATGGGTGATTGCGTAAAAACTTGTAAGTCAATGTTGACAGTATGCCAAAAAGATAACAAGACTACTGGTGGAGACAAAACTCAACCTGACAGGTTCCAAAGTTATGAATGTGATGTCTGTTTATACAATGCTTTATTATATGGCATCAATACTGAATTCAACTAGTTTGGCCTGGTCAAAAAATCAACCAGAGAGAATCCGAGTGAAGGGGAGAAAGTGAGAATTTCTTTCAAGCAGAATTACGCAGGAAGGCAATAGCAATGCTAGGTTAAAAAAAAAACTGACTATTTTAATTTGTTTTATTTATGAAGGTAAAGCTTGTGTGTTTGGGATCTTTGTCATGTTGATGACCAATTTTATACCTTTTATAGCATCACATTTGAGTCTAGAATGAAAAAGAGGCGCCCATATGTTTCTAAAGATATGTCGTGTTTGTCAAACATGGTGTCATGCATTATGGAGCAACGTTGAATTTATCTGCCCAAAGGACATTATTCCAGGTCTTGCAATGATAAAGAGAGAGAAGTAATATACTACTATTCTTTTCATTATTTTCAAATTATATACATTACAAATGTTTTGTTTTATAAAGACTCCTTTTGTGCAGTTTACTAACATTAAAATATATGTTTTTTACCTGTAGATGCTTTAAAAGTGGAATAGTTATTATATCAAAAATCTTCGGTCTGATTATGAGTCATCACTGATGGTAACAATTACTAACCCTAAATGCCCCTAATTATATCAGAAAGGGCACCAGTAACCTTCCTTATTTCCTGCTATATCTCACATCACGCATTCTAACTCATTTTGTTAGTATGCCAGATTTCAGTCAGAAGGTTGGCAGAAGGAGAATAAAATCTCTCTGTTTAGTACTAGTCTTACACCGACCAGTGAGGTGTCCCCTAAACAGGAGATGATGGAGAATATGAACTGAACATGCTTGTCTTTTTGTCGGCTAGATAATCAGTTCCAGGCTAAGCTCACAGAAAACCTGATATCAGTCCACTTCAATAAAAGTGTCCTTTAAGCTCTGTCTGCAGATATGGCTGTGTCTTATATCAGCTTGCTCCTGATGGATGTGCAGAGAAATGTTTATTGTGTGACGTCACTCATGTGCGTCAAACCTTTTGATGCCGAGTGGCCTGCAGTGAATATCAATGAGTCCACTGAGCGAAAACTGTGCCTGAAAAGCCAGACTGTTGCAATTATACCAATAATTTTCTCCTCTGTCTGCCACTTTCTCTACCTCGAAAAATACACCAGTCCCTTAACATGCCTGCAGTTAACACCAATATGCGGCTAAACAGTTTTAGGCAATCAGACGGTCATCACCAAGCATTCATATTTTCAGAATTGCTCTCTTGGTTGCAGCGCACCAGGTTTTTTGTTTCCTTCTGAACTACAGCCTGAAGATTCACAGTGAAACTGTTACTCTAACCCGGCAATGCAATTGATGCTTCTATGTAGCGACAGCTAATATTGCAGTTCCTATTAAATCAAACCTTCTTGGAAGTGAGACTAGCTTGCATATATTTTGTTAAATTGGTACATGGAAAAAATAGCTTCAGATACAGAAATAATTGAAAAAGTCATACTCTGTCAACAAGAAATTTGATCCTCCAGTACTATCAGCTAAATAGTCATCAGAAAATAATTGTTGACTTTGGTTAAAAATCAGTGCACTGGATTAAAAAAATGGACTTTATATGGACATTTAAAGAAATGGCAACCGAATTCAGTTCCTTTGTAAAACTTCCAGCAAAAGCCATGATTTTTTGCACACCAGGAGTATTTTATTTTAAGATAGGGTGTAGAAATGTCAGAAATAAACTCTGTAGAAATAAACCTTCTGAAGGAACTTTTCTGAGATTTCTAACTTGTTTTCTTCCATGTGCTCTCTCTCACTGATTCAATTAAAAGGATGAGATGGGTTATGAACCACTGTTGATGTTTTATTCAGAAAAAAATCAATGTCTGCTTTCATGTAACAGGTTATGAAAAACATCCTGAAATGGAACATGATGTCAAAAATTGTGGTGCAGTGAAAACCAGGGAATATTCTGGGAGCAGTAAAAAGATACAGTTAAGTGATGTGCTAAAAGGTGGCAACAATATGGTAGTCAAGAAAAAAGCCCTTTACATCTTCTCCTACAGGTGGTAGAAGAAGAAGATAAAATAAAATAGAATAAACAATATATAATGAACGTACTATCATGTTACAATATACAGCAATCTATTTATCAGAATGACACACATGCATGTTAACAACAGTAACATGCAGTAAAAACAGTACTCAATCATATTTTGGTAAGATTTCTTATGTTTCTGAAAAGTAATTTAAGAAGATCTTATTGCATTTGGGTTCTCAATAGATATTCAGCAAATAAGTTCAGGCTATAATTGAGATGAGGAGTACGATGGACAAAGCTGTTTATAGAAACTCAGAAAAAACAACCACTACACCTCCTCCTCTACCCGATCTCCGGGAAAAGTTAATATAAATACAATCAGATGACAATAACACTGAAAAAACATTAGACTCATCAATATTAAACAAAATACTTAGAGTTTGTCGTCTTAGGTAAGTTAAACTAAATATTTTTTATAGTCTATATTGGACTGGTTTTTCTGTGCTTTTTTTTGAGATTTCACCAGCTTGATTGTTGCAGAGATTCATTCTTCAAGCTTTATATATCCAGGATAAAACTCACTGAGATCAAAAATATCTTTTACAAGCTTTTTCTGCCAACAATACAGTGTTTTTTGTTTGAGTGGAATGAATCATGAATTGTATTTTAAAGGCTAAAAAGAAACACAAGAATTAACGTTATGCATCTACTGTCAATCTTTAGTCAAAACATTATATCAAAGAAGGAAGAACTCAATAGATTTATCTTCACTCATAAAATAGAGCCAAATCCAATTTTAGGTGCCACAGATGCAATCTTACTAAAGCAAGGTCGATCGCATAAACATGTTCATCTTCCAAATTTATGACAAGCAGCAGACAGAGATAAGCAATGTCTTCAACCTTCATCCATGGGCTCAGACGGACCAGCTTTATCTACCACAGGAGAATATGTTGTTTCAGGAATCCAAAACATAGCCTCTCAAAGACCTTTCCACCTGCTACCAACCCACTGACAGCTGTACTACATCGTAAAGGCAGTTTTAGTTCCAGCATTCCCTGGAATGAAGATGAAACTAAAGAGTCAAACAAGCATGAGTAAAAAACAGATCTTCAGTATTTAATAATAAAAAAGTAATGATGAGCTGTCAGCAGCTGTCTTTACCAGAAGGCCAATAACACTCATTAGCGACATTATAAAGCACCCCCCACCCCACCAACCCACTCACTAAGTCATCCCCCCCCTTCAGTCTACATAGCCTCCTGTTATGGATTCACTGTTGTATATCTTTAAGTGAGCTGTGGGAGTTGTATGCAGTAGGATTTTCTGGGATTTTATCCCCAGATGAAGCTTATTTACTTTTCTGATATTAGTGATTGGTCTATTCTCACAGTGAAAGTGAAAAATAAAAGCGCACAAGATGGATATCTTTCTTCTAAATATTACAAAACGCAGTTAACACTCAGACAATATTACATAAAAGACTGACTGAAAAAAAAAACACTCTATGAACAGCTTGACAGCATAGCATAGTTGTTCCCTTGCTGGATAAAATTGTTTAGTTTATTTACATTATTTAAAGCACCAACAGAACCGATCTCTCTGTTTGCACAAAGGCACATGCATGAGATGTGTCAGATCTGCTGAGAACAGACTGTCCTGTATTTGTTAGTTTTCTCCTGAGTCAGATAATAGAATAGTCTTTCATTTGTGCCTCAGAGGGGAATATTCACAATATATTAGCAACAAACTGATAGGCAAAGAGAATACATCAAGATACACCTTGAAATAGTATAAAAATAAATACAAATAGAAATATATTTTCTAAATAATGGAAGTGAGGTAACCTGTTTTATTTTGCTTTATTTGCCCAATGTTTGTGAAAAAAAGAAGAGTCTGAAGTTGCTGCTAGAATATAGTATCAGGGAGCTATGTTTAAAAATTATTTTAGTGCAGTTTTATGAAGTAATGTGCAACAGATTAAATATTATAAACTATATTCCAAACTCACACATAAAGACACATGCTAGCCTTTTGTTAGTGTCAACAGAGCTCTTTGTGTATTCATTATTTATAAATTAATTTAATAACTAATCAGACATCTTGATAATCAAGCTTTCATATAAACACTTAACAAAAAAATCAATTTATCCAATTATTTTTTTTTTAAAGAAAATAAATAAGAAAAACGATTCTATAACAAGACCAAAGTTGCTATCACACTGTTCCCCATCTTATCATGCATGCTGTCTTAAAAAACCAAAAAACTGTTACATAGGTTTAAACATGGTTTAAACATGAGTAAATGAAAAACATTTTGTTGAACATCAAGAGATATTTCTGACATACGTGTGTTGCTTTTCATGCACTCTTATTGTGAAACTCTCACGTAAACAGGAATTATACTGGTGGAGTTCAGTGTACTGCTGCATTATGACTAGGTATATAACTTTACTATGATGTCACTGTGACTATGGTCGACTAATATTTATCTTACTATACATAGTAAGATTGAGGAAATGTCAATGTTCTAAGAGTGCTCCCAAGAGGACAAATAATCATTAACTGAACTAATCAGACAGCTGAGACGGTTTAAGGAAAGTAAAGCCTCTACATACTGTGATGTATGAATAGATGGTGCTATTACTGGGTCAATGCTGTAACATTTGAGTCATACTGTAGTTGGGTTGAGTCTGCAGCAGTGATATGATCCAATGCAATAATGTGCGGTGTATGTGGAGTGTGAGTGTCTTTCAACCGCGCTGAAATGAAAGACTGATGCTCAATAGTGTGATGAGAGTATAAGCTTGACATGATCAATAATTGTGTTTATTATATTTTGAATTCAGGCATTCTGTATTTCAAAAAACAGATTTTTTTTTTTGTCAAAAATGTAGATAAACTTAATTTAAAGAAACAATTAGGAGGAATTAGAATGTGATATTCAAAGAAAAATTGATTTAGGTCAACCATATATGCCTCCTTTTTTTTTTCAAAAACTAGTCAGAGCCTGTATGAATCCAACACATTTTTGTGTGTTCTCTTTTTCCTTATCAGTTCTTCCTTTATGAGAAATCACAGGTTCTGGGTGAGTAGAAATGACAGTAAATGGAGCGAATAAAAGAGTGCTGTCAAGTCTGTGACACATGGGATGCCGGAACACCAGCCAGAAAACACATTTGTCTCTTTCTGCCAGCATGTCCATACCGATGCTTCCATTTGACAGAAGTGCTGCTGCCAACATCTAAACTTATCGCTGCCAAGTTAATGATTCATTGTCACGGTATCCACTTAATGTTACTGCAAAAACACAAAACTGGAAAGTAAAGAGCAGAAAGAAATTAGTTCCAGAATGTTTATCTTTGTTAGTTAGCTTAGAACTGTGTCAAACAAAGTTTTGATAAAAACAGCAAAGCCCACAAATACTTCTTAGTGTATTCTTTTCATTTATTCTCTACACATCATGAAGTTAAAATAACTTCTGCATCTGCAATTTGATTCTCTTGTGTAGCTACAATGAAACTGATCCCAAAAGTACTGCTGTGTAACATTTCCAATGCCTACGAATTTTAAAAGATAAGGTCTAAAACTTTAGCCACCATACCAAATCCTGCTTCTGATTGGCTGATCAGTTCTTCGTGAAGAATCCTCTCTAGGAACCTCGAGCTACACAAAAGATGTGCTGACTGACAGACAGGACAGCTCACCTTTCATCAAAAATGTTTCTGCTTGCATTCAGTGTTGTGTTAATTTGCTTTATTTATTATGTTTTCCTGATGGTTTTAGAAATTTAATTTTTCCTCCTCTTTATATACTGTAATAAATATGTTTAAATGATGCTTCTAGCAAAACATTTGCACATAAAACAGTTTTAATCAATTACTGTGTGACAGCAAATAAGGGGATCATCACACAACCTGTTTTTGTATCTTGGTGTATTAATTATTTTCCAGTGTAAAAAAAACCCATTTGAATAAATATTAGATTAATGCCTAAGAGAGATGGGTGTTACTGGTGCTGCAACTTTAACATACCTGTGAAGATGAAAATAAACCATCTCATGAATAGTTCAATGCTGGGAGCACAGCTCACATTTGTTTGAAGTGCTCTTTTGCTTGGGCTTTCATGAACATTCCAGACATTTACATGTCAAAGCAATCTGAGTAACCCTTTTCAGCTTTGCTAGTAAAAATTTATGAAATAATCCATATTCTATCTGTAGAACAATAAATGACACAAAAGTTCTTCAGGAAATAATGACTGACGAAACAAACAGCAGGAAGAAGGAAAACAACAGCCTGAAATTAAGATGGAAGTAGCTATGAATTGGAATGAGGCTATAATGAGAGACAGCGTTGTCTTCTACTGACCAATGGGTGTTTATCTCGTTACCGTAAATATGCCAGCTCATTTAGCCTGACAGAGTGATTCACAGCTACAGGGAAAAAATATCTGCAGTGAAAGTCAATCTCACACGCACACAAGCTTAACACGTGTCAATAATTGTAACTATAAAAAGTCAACAGTAGGTTCACATTTCCTTTATTTGGCTCCATTTTTGATTGCCAATGTCTACTGAGAACATTTCTAATAAAGAATTGCAAAGATTTATCATATTTGAAAGTAGAATTTTACGTTCAGTTGAACAAAATTACCCAAACTTTGCAATTTGTTTTTAGACCATGTCTCAGAGGGGGATCTGACCTTTTGTGGCATTATTATCATTAAGCAAGTCCCCACTGTTTACCATCCAATGAAAGCATTCCAAACCTGTACATTGCCAAAACTACCCATTTCTGATATTTAAGCCTAAACTGACTTTGCAGTCAACAGAAGGACATTTGTGAGGTTATGCTTGCTTGAACTCAATATTTTAAACTTTGAAACATGAAAAGTAAAGGACTGTTTGGCACAGACTAAAAGTCTGTGAAGATAGCTGATAAAGACTAAATGTTTGTACCAAGCAGACCTTTAGATACTTAAGTCACTTCAAACAAATGACCTTTATTCACTTTATTTTAACATAAATAATATGATATAATATGAAATCCAAAAGCACTGGGACAGTTTCTCTTCAGGAGAGAAATCCTGACCTCACAGTTAACTTGGGCAGGACCTAACTCTAAAACTTAAGCCAAATGTTACATTTTGAGTCATTTTCATTCAACTTCTTTATGTCCTAAGATGGAGGTTTTAAGATGCATTTTGCAGACAATAATGCCAAATAACACTGCAGAAAATAGCAGCAGTGCAATTACATTGGTGGTACTTTTCAGGTTTTATATTATATTTTATTAATACTATACATATTTTGTACTTTGGATTTGATAGACTCAATTGTAAGCAATGGACCATTGGTGAATAAGCTTAGCTGACATTGAAACAGGTCAGATTTGTAATGAGAATCTTTAAAGCTGCTACAGCTTACATGACATTCAGCTTGTGGATGCAACAAGAATAAATATTTTAGTTCTTAATGTTGTTTTTCTGCAATTTAACACAATCTATTTTCTTTCACATGCTTTGTGTATCCTCCAAGTCTAAATACATTGCAGATCTTAGTGTCCTGTTTGAAGATGGGAGATTGGCATAATCTTGATGCCTTCCCTCCAGACAGAATCTGTGGCAGCGATAAAGCATCAGTCAAACCCTGCCAAAATGTCAGGCAAACTGATATGAGGGAAGGCGTAGGTGGAGCTCTGTTTGTACCACAGAGTGAATATAATAGGTGGAAGTTCAGGGATCGATTTTCCTACTGGAGACACATTAAAATGCCTCTTAACACAATGCCCTGGCAACACTGTCTGACATGGTTCAAAAACAAACAAGACCACATTGTGATGTTTTCTTACTCTTTTTCTTCTTCCTGCCTCTCAAGCTGTGATGTTACTAAAATACGTTGTTTTATTAATAAATTGCAAACTGATTATTCTGCGCTTTTGTCCTGGCTTTACCTCAATTCTAGATAAGACAGGGCATGTTTTTGTTACTGATAAAAATAGGACTTCAGTCTTCTATTTTATTCTTTGCTTTGGTTCTCAATATCACCACATTTTAAGACTTCATATCACGCTATCCTTTCTACTATTTCTGGGTTTCCCATCAATATTTTTAAAACTAAAGGACATATTGCTACCATTCCTGATTATCATGTCCTCCGTGTTTAGTTAAGTGACTCAGAAGAGCACTCAGAGAGCATAATACCCACCTATGCCTTATTTCACAATTTAAAAATGGAGCAGTGAGGACCTCCACCATGATTTTATAGATTGTTTTTGTGCCCGTCCTTTTATGAGACTCAGTCTTTTCCATAATCTCTGAGCTAAGCAGACATTCATTCATGAAGGAAAACAAACACCCCCATTCCAGCTCTCTCTTTCATGTATTATAGCTTTAGTGGCATGCCATGGGCAAAACGTGTATCTAAATTTTGTTTTCTCCTATGTTTACATACAGTTTTATCTAATCTCTCAGTATTTAATATAATCCTTTATGTTTTATCCTTTTATTGCAGTAAATAGCATCTGTAGAAAACATCAAATATATCTGCCACACTAGTGTGGCCGCAACGTTGAGCAACATAAGAATTAGATGATAAAGTCGTTGCTGCAAGTTATGAAATCTGCTCAGTAAAGAAAATAATGAGCAGCTCCAGGACGTTTTTATCACACACTGAACCAATATGATGTCATTACATTTTAGTTTTATCCTGGGTAAAATTATATTCGTATTCCACTTTGTCTTGCAGTTGAGTCTAACAAATGGTATCAAAATACTATGTTGTAATGAGAGATTAACAGGCCTCCCTATTGGTGAATACATATATGTATTCACCTTTAAGTGAATACAAATGCCTCCCGTAAAGGTGCCTCCCGTTGAACCTATTCTGAGTTCAACAACTTCCCTATACATTTCACAAAACATCAAAGTGATGCTCTGTATTTTAACAACACAGTGCTGTTTGCTCATATCGTAAAAATCTAAATACTTAAGCAACAAACCAATGACCTTGAGTTATGCTGTCTATTTTACTTCAAGTCACACTTGGAATAACGTTATAAGTATCCTTTTTGTGTATGTAGATGACTTCTTCTCCACAGACGTTGATGGGAGCATGACTAAATACACACCAATCCCTAAAAAATGTTGGAGGATGCAAAAGATACGAAATCAGGTCAGCACGATTCAGCCAGATCAACAATAGAATGGTTTAGATCTGGAAATATTAATGTGTTAGGATGATCAAATAAAAGCCTAGACCTTAAACTAGTGGAGAATCCATGGCAAAACTTTAAAACCATAGATAGCCAAATTTTCAGGAAATTATGTTCTACAATAGTATGTAAGTTTGTGGAAAAATGGCCTTTAAATATCTATTTAAAAACCATGTTTATTTTTTTGTCCCTTTACAACTATGCACTACTTCATGGTGTTATATTACACGAAATCCCTGTAAACAACAGTATATTGTACTTTTTGCTGTGATGTGACAATGTGTAAAAATGTTCAAGTGATATGAATACTTTTGCAAAGCACTGTACATGCCTCAAAAGCCCAAACAAAGTAATTTTTCATGAACAAAATATATAGGTCTGTTTCAAACTGGTAAGATATTCAAAGCCTTTCGTCACAGTTTACATCAGGAATAAAAATCTGCCTACAATCAGCAACTACTTTGGTGGAAAGAAAGCCCCATTAAACTGTTAGTATTCAGAGCAGGTTGCTAAGTATGTGAGCTGGTGATCTTTAAGACCGAGGGTCACCCTTCTCCCAGATGGCTGCTGTATTGTCATTGTGACTTCCTTGACCTTACAAAACCTGCCTGTCAAAATGTGAATATTAAATACTTGCTAACCCAAATGGTTATATAAGCTTTCTTGTTGGCACTAGCTAATATAAGTCCCAGCTGGAAAAAAAAAATTGTTGTCCAAAACTTTGTAATTATTGAAGTGAAAGAAATAGTATCTGGCACAATCCTTATTCCTGGTGAAAGACATTATTGACTGCACAAATCCCTGAAGATGGTTACTCTGCATGAGCCTTGACTTCATGAAGCTGTTTGAACAGCCCACAGAAATTCACTAAAGAGCCTTTACTTTGTTAAAAATGTCTGTTTAATTGATGGACTTTGTTCAAATGAAGTGCTGACATTTTTGCACTAGATTTTGCTGTTTATTCAGAATACTTCTTCTTGTTCACTGGCAAACACCTCAAAGCAAACAACAGACACAGAAATCAGACAGTCTGTACAACAGATTCTAAAGGTATTGCTGCATACTAATTATTAAACATTCTATCTTCCATGTTTTCTATTGAATATATATATAGCAATGATTAGTCTCAGATAAATGTTTACTAACAATAGAAACAAATGCTAAGATCTTGTATGGCTGATTAAGGACAGCTACATTCAGATGATAAGGTTAGAATGTAAAACACACAAGCTTTTGTAACAACAATGATCAGTAATGAAGCTTATGTTTAGAGAGATTTCCAGCTGGAAGAAAAGTCCCAGTTTAATAAAAGAAATACAGTATAAAAAACAAATGTTTCCCTTGTGTTTCTAAAACTTTTAGTTTTATGAACAGACCTAGTTTAATAAAAATCTGAAAGTCCGAAGATCCATGTGCTAATCTGGATTTATTTTTACTACTACGTTTAGATACATTGATTGAGGTTACAGCTGGTTTGCTGTTAGTTAGAAATCACAGCATATTTTTGTATAATTTTTTATCTGTGCTTTGTTGCTAAGGTTATTATAGAAAGGATAAAAAAAAATCTATATTTTATGCACCCAGCTGGTCTCCTTCAAAACCAATCGAAGGGGCACAATACACATGTGCAGAAGCTGGAAGACGTTGCCTCTAAAGTTTCAGTCGATAATATCACCTCTTATGATCTGTAGCGGATGTCTCAGGTCTCCCTACAACTGAAACACAACCCAGTTCACACATAATAACATTATGTTTTTATGCATCAGAACTTTTTTGCCTTTTTTACTATTTATCAGTTCTTTAAAGTTTTTATACTGGCATTTATTGGTGATAACACCATTAGAACCTTTATATTAAAACTGACATTTATGCTATCAGTGCCATTTTACTTACTGTAGCACCTGCTGTGCTATGTGTGGGACAAGCAAGGTAAAATAAATATTGATGTTCATTTCTCTTTTTTGTCTTTTTCTTTAATTTATTCAATTGTAATATATGTGCATAGTTTAACTCTAAATAAACATAACATTATCAATGTTTCTTAAAAGCACATAAAACTTCAAACAATTAGGAAGCTTGAAATATTGTCAGTGAGAGGAACAGACCGTTGTAACATGTTCGAATAAAGCTATAAAGCACAAAAATACATATATACTTTCAATTTAACTTAGTTAAGCTTGAGACAACACATGCAACTTTTTTTTAGTTTGTTGAGCTTATAGCATGAACTACTTCTCAGTTCAATGCTCCTAAGAATGATCGTAAATGGTATGGATGCACAGAACATTTTTGTGATGATGTGCTGAAGGAGAAGTGCCAGAAAAATTTGGAGCTACTTATAAAGACCCTAGGCCAGATCCAAGGCTACAAATTGCAAAGTCAATTTTTTATTAGGTTAACTTTGATACATACAGCATTTTTGTGATAACTGAAGCTAACATTGTTATTTGCCTTTGCTTTAAAATGTCTATGTGCCTGGAGAATACGTAATGCCCTTTAACAACTCACTTGTTAAAGGGCATTATGTGATTTCTGACACACGACTGTATGTAAGTCACGTTCAAAAGAAATTTAAAAAGGCACTATAATCAATTTTAATTACTCACTGATATCATGGACAGTGGCTGCCAGTAATTGGTGCTTTTTATTCTGGGATAAATACACTCATTAATTGACTACTTTATTAAGTACACCATGCCTTCTGCTTTCAGAACTGCATTAATTCATTGTTACATTCATTGAAATATTCCTCAGAGAATTTGATCCATTTTGCCATGAACGCGTCACACAGTTCCTACAGATTTGTCAGCTGCATGTCAAATATGTGTATCTCTCCTCACATCACAACACAAACGTGCTCTGTTCGATTAAGATCTAGTTGTTGTGGAGACCACTGGACAAAAGCCATTATATGTTGTTTGTCACTTGGGGACTATTCTGCTGGAAGCAGCTATTAAAAAAGATGATAAGAAAGGAATGCACATGGTCAGCCAATGCTAAAATGGGACCATTGTGTACCAAGAAAATATTTCCCACAACATCCTTTGGTGTATATTATTTTGTGAAGTTTTTAGTTTCACCTCATTTCCAAAGATTTTGGTTTTCATCCTGATTTGGGTCAGCTGACTCTTTTTTGAGTTTCTGTACCCCTGACAAAATCAAAATAAGTTTGAATGGCAAACTTTTTATGAGTTCTTTGCAGGCTGATTCTAGCTAAATTAAATCATCAGCCCTCAAAGTGAGTACAAGCATAAGAAGAAGCATGGTATGTACTTGAAAGTCCTGTGGCAAACATCTCCTTTTCCTAACCAAAGTAAAAACCAGGTTGAAAGTGCAAAACGGCAGAAAGGCAAGATAACCAGCTTTAATCAACTTCCATACACATTTTAGTTTGAATTAATTAGAAGTCATTAACAAGTAGGACTACATATAGACTACTAGCATTGAACCTTTCTCCTTGATCTATTTCTAAACTCTAATAAAAAAAAATTAAAAGCCAAAATAGTAGTTGATCACCATTTAATTCTAATTATGCATGTTCGTTATAATTACTTTAATTACAGAGAACCCCCGGTATTCACAGTGGTTAGGGAGCACATTCGCCCTCGAACAGCTGAAATTAGCTGGAAATGCTGCCAGCCAATAGCATGTCAAGTAGCATTGCACTTCCTAAGCTGCATTTTATTTCAGAGATTTCAGATATGCTCTACGGAAATATCCACGAATAGATGAATCCACAGATACTGGACTACGAATATGCAGTGTATTATCGTTCCCGCATTTGACTAATAGGACAATATCAAATTGTGAACCACAAAGCCATATAAAAGGTTCATTTTAAAATGATTTATAAATAAAAAAGAGAAGATAACTGATACACAGAGACACATAAAAAAATGTTGCCAGATGTGCTACTAGTTCCCGTATGGCTCCTGTGTTGCAGACTTATTGTTACCATCAGTATTCATTCAGACAGAAAACATCTTACTTTGAATTTCCTCTCACACATTGATCAAGGACATTGGCTGAAAAGTGTTAAATGCATTATTCCCAGAATGAATGTGCTCGGGGTTTGCAGACCACTCCATCTTACAGACAGCACTGAATAAATACTACCAGACTTCTGTTCAGGATCATTTGTCTCCCAAATGTTAGATAGCTGGATCTAAAAAAAATGCAGCAGTGACAAAAACCTGTCCACTGTCTCAACAGATAAACAAAAAGTGTTTAATCATGAAAATTATGACATTCATTGTGTGCACCCTGTTATGTTTTCTAGCACTCCTCCTTTCCTCCTCTCAATGTTTTGCTGGTGCCTCGATGCACTGAGCAAACTCACTAACAGCAAATAGGTAAACAAGATTGCAGGGTTTCAGAGATTTTGCATGTACTTGTTGAATGTTTAAAAGGCTTCTCATTTTATTAAAAATCTGTCATGTTTTAATTGCTAGTATTTAAGACTTCAATGAAGAAGCTCTTATATCAGGTCTTCTGGTGGTCTGTGAAGCATTTTCCCCATCTCATTTAATTCCACTTGCTTGACTTCTTTATTCAAGTGACATTTCTCTTTTTTTTTACTACTCATAATCCAGGACATCTGACACCAAGACAAGCGCTTTAGTAAAAGAGAACTACAGGGTAATTTATTTTTTACAAAAAAAAAAAAAGGTCAGAGGAACAATAAGAAACCTCTGCCTGAGCTCTCGTAATAAAGTTTAATTACTTTTTGTACACTTCTGTGGAAACCCTGGTGAAAAACTCTTTTTTTCCATGTAATTATCAGAGCTTGTTCCTCAGTCATTTTAGCATCTAACTGCCTCAGTTTTATGTTTAATCAAATCAGAGATGCAATTAGGAAATATCAATTAGTTTTATAGTATTGTGGTCTAATCTAACCTAATCAACATCAATATAATTCTCTATTTTCCATCTTGTTGACAAGATTGAAATGCATCTCCAACAAAAGGAGAACTTTCAGTTCCACCAGAAGGCTCATGTGAGGATGGGTTATTTCTGTATCATCATTTTCTCACAAGTCGAAACCCTAACAAACTGTCTCAAATGTTTTCTTTCACTTCAAACCTGGGGGCTCTTAGGGCTGACAGAGAAAAATAAATTTCCTGTTTCATATGATTTTATCATCTGTTCTTGATTTATGACACCGCAGCGGATAATAATATGGGAAATAAATCCATTTATAGCTTTGCATTATTCATGATGCTTTTCGATCACCTGCGAGAGGATAGAGAAATTCTGTTACCCCTGTATAACAGAACTGCTAATGCATTCTTATAAATGCAGTTATTAGTGTTTGTTGTACGTTTGCTCTGTTTCTCTGTTTGGTTGGGAGTTAGAGCCATGAAGGCTTTGCACTGTGCAAAATTAAGCCCATTTATCCCCCACAGAGACAATGAACCAAACAGAGTTTCATAATTTTCTCCTTAAAGTACACAGAGAACTCGTTACATAGTTATATAGGTTTTTGTGCATTGCCTTAGTCCAGTGGCTGTGTTACATTGCTACATATATATGTCATCTCATACCTTTATAGTAAATTAAGTGCCAGGACATGTTTTGCATCACCCATTTTTTCCTTGTCAGAAGGAGCTTCACTAAACAATTGTGATCAATTACAGCTCAGATTTTTACTTACTGCTTTTAAGTTGGTCCCTAATTAGAAGCCCAATGGAGAAAAAAATTTACACAGAGATGAGCAATTATTCATCAGGTACTCAACATTGATAGAAAAGGTGGGATTATTAAATAACACTGATAACAGATTAGATAACAGGTAACATTGCTTTCTTTTTTTTGATTGCAGACAAATACTTTCATAAATGAGCTGCTTATAATGTAGCTTAAAGAAAAAAAAAACAAACACTGAGAGACACAGGAGGCGGCGGCCAATAAAATGGTTGAACAGAAATCAGTGAAATGGACTGTGTTTTTAGACCATGAAAACTACTTATCAGTTCAGAGAGCCACTACAAGCCACCAACTTTAAATTACAAGTGATCATAGTTAAGATTGCAAAAGTAACCCCTGGATAAAGACAGAAGTAAAGAAGGGATGGGAGATTTTTAAGACATCACAAATCAATATAGAAAGGCACATTTAATGACTTGCCTCCAAATGAGCCATTGTTAAACAATAATAAAGAGCTTCATTAATGTCATTACAAATCAGTAATAAGTTCCTCCTGGGTAAGGTTTGATAGCAATTGTTCGGAGCAGGTGGCAGTTTTTTTTTTTTGACTAGCTAAATGGAGTTACCAATCACCACAGAGACCTCATCAAGCCACTTACACACACCATTGTATTTTTTTAATTCTTTTTTAAGACTAATTTTAACTCCTGTAAATTTAACCTTAAATCATTGAAAGTGGAAGATCTTAATTGGAAATGCTGGCTTAGGGTCATTACAGGCCCTCAAGAGGAGAAAGGACAAAAATCATTGAGGAAGCAGAGGGGGTTTCAGTTTATTTTTACTTTTAATTTCACAGAGGTTGCATATATACTCAGGCTCCTGCTTTTGGCAGGGGGACACAAAAAGCAGCCTTTTGATTCTATTGTCAGTGTTTAAAAAATATGTGTACATTTCATATGCAAATAATGGTCTTGTGTCAGTTCACTGTGGTTACAAAAACAAAAAGGGTGAACTGAAAGTTAGAGCTGCCTCTCTGATGGGAGGGCCTAAACTGAGCTGAACATACTGGATTAATGCCGTTAACCAGTCTCGAAGTCAGAAAAAGCTACATTTTAGTAGTGAAATGTGTTAAAAGAGAAACATCACTATAATATATAGTGTTTAATTGCTAATTTGTGCAGTGACATATGCTTAACAAAGAGCCTCCACATAATATTTGAGTTCCCAGCTGGTTTTCCGTTGATAAGTCACACTATTATGACCTACAACATTGTTTTCATTACATGTAGACACAGTTACATTTTCAGTCAAAATGCCTACATCACCACTTGGCTACAAAACACACAACTGGCTGGACTTAAATAAAGGCACTATTGTAAAGATATTTTACATTATTTATCCTGACCTTTGCATTTTTAGTGCCAGATTGCATCAGTTAATGATGTTTATGCCTTTGCAAAGACATTTCTTTGAGTTTGAAATCATTATTATTTAATATCAGTTGGTATTATCTGTTTCATTAGCCTGCAGAGATTAGCTGTGTTATCACAAGTATTTTCCCTTCTGCAAGATTTGTCCCTGAATGAACGTTAAATGCCACACAGCATAATAGTGAGCATGGGATAAAACAGTTCATGTTTATTCGAACAAAACTCACAGTGGTTATAAAAAGATAACTAATCTCCAGAGTGGCAGAAAATGTTAGACATTTTGGAAATATCTGCAGTAAAAGTCAGAAGATTACATTCATTTCCTTTGTCAGAATATTCAGACCTTCGACATCAGAATATGAGGTAATAGTAACATGGAGCACTGAGCGAAAGCCGCACATACACTTTAACCGTAAAAAGATAAATGCTAAACTGCACCGTAATTAATGTAAAACGTTTACAAATGTGCACACTCCCATAACTGATTAGCACAAGAGTGTTGAGACAAGCCCATTCAACCTGGCTATCTCATAACTGCCAATAACATGTCTCATAATATAATAATAATAATATCTCATAACATGCAGCAGAAAATCAGTCGTGACTCCAAAGGCTCATTGTTACTAATACTGTTTTGTATTAGCTCAGTCTTTCAGTGTTCCCAAAACAGTTCTTGTTTATTATTATTGCTTGATATCATTGCAGTACGTATTTCTTTTTTTTTTTGTTCTTCAATAAATGAATTTTGTTAGAAAGAAATTCATGAATTGTTCAGAATCTGCAAAGCAGAACAGACTATTTACCTTTATATCAGTAATTTATAATCACCTCTCAGGAATAATTTGGTATCAGTTATGCAATAATGTCTACAATAGAAAACAGAAAGTTGTACAACTATATATTGTACCATGTGATGGAAAAAAAAAACATCACAGAGACGTGGGGATACTGTAAAAGGAAATACTTCTATAGATTTTTCTTTTAGAATTAGTGAAAATCTTTGTGGAATCAAAGTGTCTAAAAAACAATTTATAAATGTTCACTATTTTCACTGATGCAAGTTTTTTTGAGGGATCAACCAAAATTGCAAATTGTTGAGCTGAGCAGTCGGGGACTCAACAGCCTGAAACAAACTATGAATTACTTCAAAGAAAAAATATCACGTATAGACTATTGAATGATAGGAAGATGTTGATTCGTTTTATCAGATTTTATTGAAACCACACCAAACCATTTATGGTGGAATATTGTGACCAAGAATTAGAAAAATATTTACATTTTATTTTTGCCTTTCCAAACTTTTCCAACCTTCTTCTAAATAGTAAAATAGTTGTTAAGAAAAAACTCCAAAGAATTTTGCAGCAACATTCAGTAAAGGACATAATAAAAAGTTACAGTTTTCCTTCAAACGTTTTTCCACCTTGTTATGTTGCATCTTGATTGTTGTTGTTGCTTTGTTCCGCTGGATGCAATCTCATCTCAATTACTGGACTGATTACTCCAAGGCTCCAGCCAAATCTAGTCCAGCTGGTTCAGCAGGCCCTCTGGAGCTTAATCAAATTAAAGTTTGTCTGTGGGTGTCAGAGGCATAAACAGGAGAGAATTAGGGTGGGAGAGATGCAGAGTCTGTGATGACTGAGCCATCTAAATGTAGACAGAAGAAGGGAAACATTTCCCAGTTGTCTGGGGCTGAGTGTAATTCTACTAGTTCATATTTTTGTTTTATCTAGTGCACTCATCTGATCAACAGTTCAACATAACATCATTCCTGTTGTCTGACATTGTTAAAATCAAGGTTCAAAGATTCATAAAACCATAAGTTTTGGGATCATGCCTTATAACTTGTTTTTTCATCTGATTTGAATAATGAATTTCAAATACTTCATTAGGCGAAGTTACCAGAGAAAAATACAATGAGGAAGTGTTTGCATTAATTGACAGTTAATGCAAACACATTCTGTTGTTTCCTGAAAACAACAGAATGTATTTTTTTTTTGAGAGAGAGCTAGAAGAAGAACTGCATAAGGATACAATATTATATTTAAAATATGTGCAGTTTTTGTTATGTAGCGGTCAGATTGTTGTTTGGGTTTATCAGAAACACACAGGTTCACACAGTAATGAGGGAGTTTGCTTACAAGAACTTATCTTGAAGGCTTCGTTCTTGTTTTCTATTCTGCACCTACAACAATAGCCGATGAGTCACTTTATAAGTATTTAAACTTTAACGAAAAGAAAAAACCAAGCAGGGATTTATAGGAGGGAACAGGAAATTAAGATGGCAAATGAATCACAGCTCAAGTCAATCACTATGCATCATTTTTATTAGGGTTAAACCAACTAAAAATCACCAATTTGCCAAACGTGTCCCTCTGCCTTCTTTTTGCTCTTATCAAGGTGTGTGAATCTTTACTCTAAATGACTCATTTATTTACACCCAGTTCAATTAAGCTGTCTGCATGCATGACAAACCAAGGGTGCAAAGAAAGGATCTGCTGACAGGAAACACATTTCCTGAAAACAACACAATGTACTGGTTAATACAAGACTGTGGCTCTTTTTAAGAAGCAAAAAAGAACCATTGATGAAAGCAGCATCTGTTCAAAATCTGCAGATAGACAAAATCTCATAAATTGATTACATTAGTATTACTAAGAAGTTGGTTTTTCATTAATTCAGTTCAAAAAGAGAAACTTATATAGCATAACCTGGAGTCTACAGATTAATGTAGACTCCAGATCAATACCTTAAGATTGGGGAAGAAATTATAACAATTTGCATTTCGCGCTTAATGGAAACATCATCTAAGGCCACATCTGCTCCTACACCAAAACCTTCATGAAAAAGCCAGATTGGAGAGAAGAGGATCAAAAGAAAGCTTTATTTTCTCACAAAAATTAATGCGGATCATCCTGATGATTTCCCATTGTGTTGTAGTCAAGACTCCCTAAATTAAGACCAAACTCAGACAATACGAATACCAAACTAATGAGAGGCCATTGTAAAGAGCATTGTTGTAATTTAAGTATAATGTTCCTGCAGGAGCTTATTTGGAAGCTAACTAGTTGCAGTGGTGCATCAGTTTTTTTTTTTCGGACGTATGCATGTCCTCAGCTACATTTATTCAATAAATCTGACTAGTTCGTAACAAGCCAAATAGGCAAACCAGACAGCTGTTAAATGTCTGGTTTAAACTAGTTAAACTAACTAGCTTAGTATTTGTTGCAGGATTTATTTAAGCGCACTTACTCACAGCATACTATATTTATGTGTTGTACAGAGAGAAAAAATAGTAAAAAGTATATGCACAGGAAAACGTTTGTCTCTTTTATTTTCTCAGCCCTCTCGTCTTCTTATCCTCTACATACTGGTGCACCAGTGAAAGAAAAAAACAGGTGAGAGACTGAGACAATTAAGCCCAAAACCTTAAAATCATGGAAGTTCAGGCATCTACAGGTCACACTTTTAATATTTATTTTTCCAACATCCTCTTTTTTATTTGTTCTTATGCAATATATCCGTGTTCAGAGAAAAATAATTGAAATATGTCACTCAATGTGTAATGAATTTATCTGATATATAAATTTCACTTTTTTATTTAATTACTGAAATAAATGACTGTTTCAATGATATTCTGATTTACACACATATATTTAAGTATAGCAGCTTGTGCACAGTCTAGCAAATGAGGTAGCTGGAATCACTTCAAATATGTGAGCTCATTTCACTGAGGCACTGGAGTGGAGATGGCTAATTACAATTGAGATATGCTGCGCTTCATCTCTCACAAGGAATTTACTTATTAGAGTCAGTCATGGAGAATAAACTCAACAAGTCTTCTTTCTGGTTTTACATGACCCCAGCCATACCAGTACCAGGAAAGCGAAGCTGAGTTTAAACACTTTTAAATTGATCTGGTAATATAAAGGCAATTATGTGATTTTGCTAACCCACAGGCTCTTGTCCCAGGGTAAAACCCAGCTGTGGATGTTAGTACTTGTGAGTTTTAAGTGGTGGTGAATGTTCTTTAATTGCACCTTTAAATCTGAAAGCTAGGCATGAAACATTTTTTACAGAAAGATAGCTAAACGGTGTATTTGACACAGAGATCCTCTGAAACTCTTAGCCCCTCTGGACATTTAGTAGCCCTGCTAAAGGCACCAGTCAACAGAATCAAAACCTCCTCTCTTCGTAATCATGTGCAGATGACCTCTTCTCTCAGTTCCCAGAGCATCCTGCAGATTTGTCCCTGAATCAAACAAAAAACGAAGGTCTCTGTCTTCCAGCAAGTAGGTGTCACCATGGAAACAACCATTTTTCGGCGCGCTTAACAATAGCCGTTAAATGAAAGGAACCGTCTGATGGAATTAGTGTGTTTTGTCTCTCTTTTTTATGCAAAGTATGCACACTGTCAGAAAACTGCACAATGCAAATGTGTATATGATAACATAACCTACATTTGAAGATGGATTCTGTTTTCTTATCTTGTGAAGTCTTAGTAACAAGAAGTTGGTGAGCGCTGACTACAAAAAAAACCCCATAAAAACAGTTGGATCTGTTCATATGAAAGTAAACATTTGAAATTTTAAATCATGTAACAAATGACACAAATGAGCAGACTTAAAATAAAATATGAATTTCAACAGGAATGACGGTACAGTATGACTTTAGAATAATAGAAACCATGCAATTAAATCAGATTTTTATTTTGGCTTGAAAAAACTTGAAACATGTATGGCCTTCTTCCTGACTACACAGCCTGCAGTTCTGCCAGCTGTACAAAGTGGTTATGGACAGAAAACCTTGTGGTTACCGATGAAGAGGTGAAAGTCAGAATGAAAGAGACAGGGAGAAATATTATCTGAATGGAAAACCTCAAATAAACTCATGTGGCATAAACCTCTCAAATTCTAAATTTTGCCTGACATCAATGCACAAGCAGACAATATCAATCACTGTCTAGATTTATTTGTTTTTATCTGTGGTGCAAGACGATTTAACAAACTGTGATCTTATTGTCTCCAGTGTTTTATTGCGCTGCATTTATTCTTCTAGCAAAAATAGCCTTTTGCAAGACTTTACAATCTAGCTATTTCTATATAAATAGCCTAGACTAGATATTTTTCCACTGAGCTGTTTTTTTTAGACATGAGTACACCATCTTGCACCATAAACAGGGTCACTCCATGGTGCTCCCCCATCGCTACCATGGTGCATCATCTCATACCTCAGGACTCTGATGTGTGTTGTTTCATTCAAATTCTAATTTAATTCATAAACACTTTATTGATCTCTAAGGGAAATTAATTGTTCTGATAACATATTTAATGAAAGATATGTTAGGGACTAAGATTTTTGTGTTTTTCATCTACACTTTAGACATTTGGTGACTCGGCTGTTTTTAAGGCAAATCCTTATATCCAATATAGTTTGTAATTCAAGGTTGGTAGCACCAAAACATCTAACAACCTAAATAAATCTTAATCTAGAGAAATATGAAGAAAACTAATTGCTCCTATTGTAATATAAATGACTCAATGGAAAAGTCAAGAATTCATCCTTCAGACTGATTGCTGATCGATTGTGAGATTAAGTGGTTTGTAATCTTAAAATAATTTAACACGACATGTTCTTGCTATGTCATACACTTTTTTTTTTTTTTTTTTTCAAAAACAAGCCTGTAATTTGCTGCGTGCTCCTGCAGAGTATCATCCAATTTTGGCATCATTCCTACACTGCATTAAGCTAACCACATGGGGCTCAGCTTCAGTTGTCCAACCTCCCTCCAGGGATTTTCACATGCGAGTAACTGGAGAAGGCTCCAACACCGGGTCTGCTGAATCAATGATCCTCCTGCTGTGCTCCACAGTGACAGAGAAGTCCTCATTATTTGATCTTTAAAAGAAGTTCAGACAGCAAAAGCAGCTGTGTTTCAGTGAATTCAGAAAGAGTCAATAACACATGTGTGTCTGGGAAGTGCTGGCCTGGCCTTAAAGGGCAAATCATAGACAGATAAATGTTTTGTTCTTGGGAAGGATATTTGTAGGATAGCACAGCTGAAAACATGTTTTGCAAGCTGTTCTGTGCAGCTATTGGCAGTGACGGCTTAATTGTTAACTTTGACCTATTTCTGAATACAGCTGAATCCAGTTGTGTAACAATCTAAAGTATGTAACACTTTATTCACACTTTAACACTGTGTAGTATCATTATAAGTTTTTTAAATCACTCTTTTTCTGAAGAACATTTTTTTCAAATAAGCCACAAACTATGTCAAACTATCTAAGATTAATTTAAGTCTGGGCTTTGACTAGACCAATCGAAAATTTGAATTACATTTTTACTTACGGAGGTGAATCTTGTATGATTTTAAGACTCTGAAATATGAAACAGTAATCTTGAAAAGATAACTTCACAAAAAAAGGTGGGGCAAATACTTCTTCATAGCAATGTACGCACGCAAAAAACACAGGTGACAAAATAAAACAAATAAAACTCAGCCTCTGTCTCTTTGATAGTTTACTGTACTTCAATAACAAAGGTAGCTGCAGTTTTCGGAGGCCAGCATCCTGTCTGTTTCAGGTGAGTCCCTGCTCAAACACACCTGAATAAAAAGGATGAAATCAGGACTGAGATTTTAACACCTTTTCATTTGCCTCTTTTCTGACCCACAGGTGCCACTGAGGGATACACTTTGGTCTGGTTGGTGTCACTAATGCACCTAAAGTTAATTTACCAGAAGATGGATAGGATGCATCAAATACCATAAGTTGCGTCTGCACTAAGAGTTTTTTTTCCCATAGACTTTGTGTATTAGCTATAGCTTTAATGTCTTTTGAAAGTCACAATTTCTCGTGTGAGACCCTGAACATTACATTATGTCACTCAGCCTTTACTGGATAAGTACAGCTGAAGGTTAAATCTTTTTCAAATGATGAGCTCAACAGAATAACACAATCAAGGTTGCCTATTTGTCGCTTTGGGTCAGAGTTAATTGGAAATTGAATTAATGGATTAAGAGAGCAAATTGCTCTTGGGAAGCACTCGTTTTATGACAAGAAACACTAAAAGGAAATTGGTAACATTAATTTCCAGGAATTTATTATTCTGATGTAAGAACTCAATATTAACATGTTACAGCATTAGCTGAGAATTGGCTTATGTGCTTTGCTTTGATTCAAACTTCTCACAACTTGAATGTTTTATTAAACATCTTGTAGAATTACGTTGCATATAAAAGCAGCAAAAAAGGTAAATCGAGTGTCTCTGCAAAACAAAACATACAGCAGATACATAAAGGCTTACTACCTGTACGGTGACTGGCTAAGGGATGACGACAATACAATGGTTCAAAGATAACCTTCCATGGAGCGTGATTTTAACTGCTTACTGTAGCCACTTCACAACAAACCAAAAACTGACTCACTATTGCAAAAGAAAAAAAAAATCAATCTTGGTTGTATTTTGTATGTAAGCTTTCAGCTCACAATCTTAAAGGGAGAAAATGCACATAAAGAGCCAAAGCTATTGTACATGCTGCAGATTTGTAAAGTTATATAGTTTCATAAGCTGACACTAATAATCTACAAACATAAAAAGTAGGTTCTGATTTGTTGTCAGTGGCTGGTGCACATTCAAACAAAGCTTTTATCGATATATTACATCAAGAAGTACACTTAAATAGAAAAATGAGACATTTACAGTGCATATTGATGTTCGTTCCTGTGGTGGAAATTGAAATTATGATCTATGAGTAGTTAGAAATGTTGGAATTAAAAAATAAGGCCAATTTTGCTGCCAGACCCATACAGACACATTATGAGTCCCACAATAAACTGGAGCACTTCTTACAATTCTTTTATCTTGATTAAATATTGTCTGATTGTATTAGAACTAATTCAAACAAGTGTGAAAAGAGAGAGAAACCTGGTGTGAAATTGACGCGAGGACTAAAAGGAAAAGAGAAGTCTGTCTGATCACTAATCATCATTACGGTCTTGGCCTGCATGCATAAACACTATGATGAGAAAACTTTATCTCTCAGGTTTTGTGTTGCTAAGAAAAGCTGGATGGTCAGTTTGCGCATCCAGGGAGACTGTCCAGCCCACACAGAGCACAGAAATATAACCCACAATCTCTTGTATTTCAGTCTTTGTGTAAACATTTGTTGAAAATAAATAAGTAACAACACATTAAGAAGGAGTTCCTCTTATGTTCTCAACTAGAGACATGCATCTTCTTCCCCTCTTCTTGTGCCAGACTGGTGCTGCACTCCCAGTTGGGCTGCAGGTACCAGAATAACGGAACAGCCAGTTATTCTGTTGGGGTGGTGGCCACTGGGCTGAGGATGGGAGTCAGTAACTCCCTCATTGGGCTCATGGGTGAAATGGCCTTATGGCTGAAATACTCAACCACTTGACCAGGTACTTCTGCAAGAACGCACTTGGCCAAAGCTGCAGGAGAAGCCTGTAATGGAGAGTAGAGAACAGGTGAAGTTGTCAAAAGCTGTGAAGAATTGCTTAATCTATTTTCAAAGTATTTCAAGTAAAGCTCTGGGGTATGTGGGCAGTGTCTGGAAGCAGAGCTATTTCTCTGCTTCAAGCTAATTACAAAAGATAAGTCAGGGTTTACCATCATTGAAACAGCAAACTTAACTGTGAAAAAAGAAGACAAGTTAAAGCTCATAAACAAAACAGCATTTGTCTTGAAATAAATTGGGTCAGTGCTAGCTTCCAAAAAGGTTTGGGGCAATTATAGACTTAATTTTGTAAGTATGAAGATAATACTTCTAGGATGTGACATATCCATATTCAAGTTTTGTAGCTGTGCTCATCTAAATTTGGCAGACATCTTTGTTGTATTTTGTGGTAATGGGTTTGTGGAATTATGGCTTAAAAATACCTTTAGTTAAAAATAATGTATTCCTAAGTAGGAGGGTGCTAAAAAGTTACTGGCAGAGTATATAACAGAAACTGTTTCAACAGGACAGAAAATGTTACAATGGAGGTGGAAATAAGGAGAGCAGTTGAGTGGCTTCACAGCAGCTGATAGTAATATGCATGCGTGAAGTAAAAGGATTTTAATTGAGAGAGCATGTCAGCAGATCAGAGGCTGTTAGAGCATGCACGGTGTCACAGTCACGGCTTTTATTTCTGCAGTTTAACTGTGAAGCATGTTTTCATGCATTAGGTAAGAGTGAGAAAAAATGTTCACTGTGAAAAGGTGCAGCTAGAACATTTTAGTAATTAGATTCATGCCCTGAAAACACCAATACTCTCAACTACAGCTAAACCAAAAAGTATTCATACCTTGTAGATTTAAACATGTTTATATTTGTCAAGTAATTTTTCAATATTGGCAACAGGTTAAACAAGTAATATTAACATTTTGGAGGGGCCAGTTAGATGCCCAGCTTGAATCCAAAAAGACTGCACAGGGAGCAAATTACGAGGCTAATGACTAGGAAGCTTTCCAAAGTGAAATGCTTGGCGCTCATTACCAAAGATGATCAAAATACCAGTGGAAGCATGCAAAGTTCACATCAGTATATACATGCCAAAAAGCTGATCTTTGGGGAGGCTGTAAATACAGCCTCCTCAAATAGTTTATAGAAAATGCTCTAAAGCTAATATACATGGCATTATACATGGCATTTTCTAAAAAAAAAAAAAGAAAAGAATTTTCTTTTTCAAAATTCATATTCATTTCACATTATTTTGTCATTTTTTTGAGAGGTAAAAGCTGTGTTAAATTGTCACAAACATACTTCTTAGTTTAAGAAAAACCTTTTACAAAAATGTAAATAAATCCGCTAGGAGTATGATTAATGTTGAGCTTAACTGTACAATATAATACATTTAATTTCTATGGTGACAGGAAGATTTGTGAGTAGGACTATGCAAATTTAAAAAGCAGATGCCCAAATGGGGATATGTGAATTTAACTATCCTACTGACAGGATTAATTTTAGCTTTTAATGAGTCTGACAAGATATAATTGCAGCATGCCTTACAAATAGATAGTGTAAAAAACAAGAACAGTAGCTCATTAGTTTAGTAAATATTGAGGGAGAAAAGGTATATTGGTAGAATTAAAATGTCTAGACAGCCACATGTAATTGCTCAATATCCAGGCTCCATTTTACCCATATTTTCCCTTGGCAACAGCCCAGGTCAATCATTAGCAATCCTGCTGCACCTCAGAGTCGGGTCTGTTGCAGGTTACAGCAGCGAGTTCTTCAGGCATCTCTATGTCTCTCTGGGCAGCGTTCCTTCTCCAATGTGGCACAAACAGCTTGCTTTTGCATCTCTTTCCCACATACATGTGCATCAATCAATTCATTACTATAATTATGCTGCTTTTTTAGCACACCTTAGATTTCTTAATGATTTTAGCTGTTAAATATATTTAGTTTGCTAACTAAATAATCTTTTTTGTGTCCTCTTATCTCTGCTATCAAACTGAAAGACATGGTGACACAAAGTAAAGATATTAGCTTTAGAGCATTTTCTATAAACTATTCCGAATACAGGATATCTAACTCCTGGAGAGAAAACTTCATGGCTGTAAACATAAAGGATTCATCAGATGTAATATTCTAATGAGCACTAAGAATCAGCAATGGAGAAAAATCTTCAAAGCTAAAGTGGCTCCATAGCAGCTTATTTTAAAAAGATGAAGCAAACATCAAAATGTACCAGAAAAACAAGGTAATATAAGGAAAAGCTGCAACATTATCTTAATTAGAAGACTTTATAATATAAAGAAAAAAGGCTCACAAACAAATGTTCTACTTGCATTCTCTACCATGAGAATGTATAAACAATAATCTCCCATAAACAATCCTATAAACAATAATCTCAACAGTGCAAGTCATTTAAATTCAGGGCCAAAATTTCCAGGTTCCTGTTGTCTCTTATTATATCAATCATATACACAGGACTCTTAAGACTTTATCACAATATTGCATGAGCAACAAGGCAAATAGTAAGAAGCATTTCCGGAGCAAACATGAGTATAGATGGATTTACACATACTTAGGTAAGTATTTGCAGTTCACATGGAGAATATATCCAATAAATTTCTACCAGAACTCCAATCCAAAAAAAAGCTAAATATTATATAATAAGATTATTTTTAATATATTATGTACAAAGATGCAAAGCCTTGTTTTTCCTGCAGTTGTTGGAGTAATATCTTTTTGTAATTAATTGAAGGCACACCACACACACAGCTACTGTGACCAGCCATCACCTGGTAGGTGACCAACCATCACCTACCAGGTTAGCCATCACCTGGTAGGTGATGGCTAACCAACCAGATATTGGAGTTGCAGACAAAGCAGAAAAAAGAGAGCAGCAGTGATAGGCAAAGTGATCCCAAAGAATAGCAAAATTAAGAAGAATTACATGAGAAAATTGAGAAATAGAGAGGGGTAAAAGTGTAAAGGGAGAAGGTTTGGAGAGCCAAGGCTTCAGTGGAACCATTGGTGCTCTCTGGTCCCCAAATGGAGGAAGTGGCTGCAGCAGATTCCCAAAACAATCTCTGTTAAGACCACTGAAGACCTAAGAACAGCTAAGAAACTTCACAGAACCATCAAGTTCCTGTGGCAAAACTCCTTTGCACAAAGCAGATTGCGCTTGTTGTGTTGTGAAGCTAGGCTTCCTGTTTACTCTTTTTAAGTTATAAAGTTTTGATGACATCACACGGAAAAAAAAAAGTTCAGATGTGCAAAATCCTTTGTGGCTCAACAGTCAGATGTCGAACAGTTTGAAAGTAAACAAATAAAGACGAAACAAACGACAGATGGAGAGACACACTGACCGTTTTGAAGTCTCGGAAAGGGACGAATTGCACAATGTCCCTGAGGACAGGCTCGCCCTTCGGTGACCGCAGGACGCCATCGTCTCCATCCAGGATCTGCATATCTGTGAAATCTGCATTGCCCACTCCGACAATGATGATGGAGAGAGGCTGGTAGGACGCTCGGACAATGGCTTCACGTGTGTCCGCCATGTCTGTGACCACGCCATCTGTGAGGATGAGCAGGATGTGGTATCGCTGCAAGAAATTAGGAGAAAATTATTTCAAGTCAAAATTAGCTCTATTGATCTTACCACCATTTGTTCTTGAACAAGGACACCAACCGGCATGTGAGGGAGGACTTTCTAGTTTTCTTGAGGAATTATATAGACTTGACACAGCCACAGCTAAACGTGGCCCTGAACTACAAAGCACTCTACTATTAAACAGTACATAAAAACATTGTAGATTAACTAAACCAAATGGTTATAAGCTCTTTTCATGAGCAGTTGCCCTTTAAGAACTGAATGCATGCATACTCTCCTTTACTTAAAACTAGAGTAAAACATTGCTCTTTGGCATCCCAAATAAGCTTATCTGTTTTGAATAGAAATGACAGAAGATTTAAAGAATCTCAAAATAAATACTCAAACAACTCTATTAGCATCAATGAGGTACACTTCATAATCTACTAATCTAACACAGAAAAATCTGAATTATAATATCATATTCACAATAAACTCTTTCGTTTTCTGCCATTTAGATGTGCTACAACAACACTGAGAACCAGAAGCTGCTGATCTTTGAATCTCGGTGAGAAGAATAAAAACAAAACCTGCTAAATCCATGTATATAACTGAGCTACTCACTGAAGCATCTTTAATGTTGCCATCGCCTGCTGCCACCTTTGCTATCCTGTTGATGATTGGAGCAACATTGGTTGGCCCATATAGTTGGATCTTAGGAAGGCAGTTCTGGTATGCCTCAACGACTCCCTGGATCCCTAATCAAACAGAGGAGAAAACAAAAGAAAAGAAACGGTAATATATTAACTTACATTTTTACAGTATATGTTGTTCATTCCACATAATTTCAATGCCCTTTAACAGTATTTAAAAACCTTGAAGTTTGTCTCATTTTACCATATTGTTATAATTGACTTTAGTGTAATTCAGTAGCATTTTATGCATTAGACCAAGATAAGTAGTGGATAAAACTGGTGGTTGGGGAGAAGGTTAACCACTGAGTGAATGCTTTGCAGAAGCCCCTTTCAGTGGATTACAACTGTAAATATTTTGGGGACTGTATTTACCAGCTTCATTCATTTAAAACCTAATAAATTTGTTTAGAATTAAAAAAAAAGATCAAACTTAGTCAGATTAGATGCAGCTCTTATGTGAAAAATGAGGTTGTCACAGAACGACTGAGATTAAAACACAAACAGGTATATTCTCCATACCAATTAAATGTTTTTAAGGGCTATTTGTTGCACTGAGTCTTATCCAGTATTATCAGAATAAAAGTGAAATATGATTGTATCCCACACTCCTCAGATTGCTGCTTTTAAAAAAATGTAAAAACCATCCATTGTTTGCCTCCCACTTCACAATTATGCTCTAATTTACGTCACTATATCACATAAAATCCAAATGAAATACTCTAAGGTTTAGGACTGTAATGTTACAAAATGTGGAAAAGTTCAATGAACATGAAAATTGCTGAAAAAATTATTTTTGATTATAAAATGTTTGCTAAATCATACAAATCTGGAAATAGTACAACTCATTTACCTAATAAATCAGATGGGAGATCTCTCAACTAACTATTTATGGATGTTTGCTTGCACCTTTAAAAGCATCCTGTTCTCTGGGATCGGCATGTGGAGTACTCCTTACCTTCACATTCATCATCCTCTTGGTTGAAATTTATGGCAAAATCATGGGACACCTGCAAATAGAGAAAGGAAATTCTTAATCCTAAACTGTGCAAAAATTAAACAAGTAAATTGAATGAACTGTATTTCCTATTTCAAAAGCTTTCTTATTGCAATAACATCAGAATTCATTTATATAGGAATGGCTTACTGAAAAAAATCTGTGTGTTTGTTCTCAAAAAAGTAAAGGGCTGTCTTTTACTGCATGGGCTTTGTTCAAATATTTTTCAATTTATATTAATTTAATTGATAACGAATTGAAAGAGCAAATTTGATCTGTACAAGTCAGAGCACAAGAAAAAGGTTCTTCTCTTATTTCAGTATTATTGATTTGGCATGTGTGTTAAATAGTATTAGTTAAGAGAAACACAAAGGATGTGAAACATGTTTGAGATTGGTGTCTTAAAAGGTTTAGGATGTGTAAACTGTTCTACCACTTTGTCAGGTTTGAGCTTCGTGTAATGGATTTGATTACAGTGAAGGAATCTTAGCATTTTTTTTTCAATTATCTGGTCTATTCTTGTCTTCCAAACTTCATTTGGATTGTGTTTATCACTTAGTGTTTTAACTGGCAACCCCCCACTGTGTTACTTCCACTGACTAGAAACAGTCTTTTCTGGAAGCCCTGACTGTCTGCCAGACCACTGACAATTGATTCCTGTCCAGCTGGCTCCTATTTAAAGGCTTTTAAAAAGGACTTCAGAAAATAAATAACTGTGAAAAAATTTAACATGAATGACAACTTGGCTTATGCGAAGGAAGCAGATTTAGTTTTTATTTGTCTTAACAGCATATTTTGCATCTGACCTTCTTAGATGAAAGAGGGTCATCTAAGAAGAAAACACAGCGACTAGCAATGAAATCACTCTTGTCCTTACTTTGTATAGATATATTGTCATCTTAATTAATCAAATAAAGATGATTAAGACTACACAAAACTCTCTTGTTTTTGCGTAGTCTGATTTTTTCTGGTCCCATAAATACACCATACGCAAAAAAAAACACTCAAAGAAAAATACAGTCACATCACAGCACAGTTTTAACTGCTTGTGTTCCCACTTCAACCAGGACACATAAAACACCTGCCGTGTTTGTGTTGCCATAGTCACCAAATGATTTACATAAGTACATACACAACAGTTTGCAATCAGCAGATGGATCTAACAGCAGTCATAAAAATGTTAAAATCACTAATGTGCATTCAGCACTATCTACTGGTAATCAGCGTGACACATAAGGCAGTGAAATGCACCAGACAATATACATGTTATTTTTTGATAAGTGTTGGGTTGAGGTCTGCTAGGATCCCTGAAGGAAAAAACAGCCTGACTTAACAGTAACTTTACACAAAGGCTGCAAAGGCCACTTTTTTATAGTAGAGGATTCTGACAAAAACACCGTTAACTGTAGCACTTTTTAGAGGAGCTCGGAAATACATAAAAGTAGCTGCATCACAGTCAGAACATTGGTATTGCTGAGGGTGATGTTTTAAAACTACAATCAGCAATGACCATTAGAAAGGTTTCTCCAGATAAACTCTGGTTTACAGGTTTGAAAAAGGATTGCAACTCCTCTTCTGCCACTGATATATCCATAAGAAATATAATCTGCTGGTCCTAATGTTGTGGAACAGAATCTCCCCTCAGAGCTGTCTTCCAGCACATGTGGCTGCGGCACACATGAACCGTAATTACGAACGTCACAGCCGCTTGAGCCCATATCCATCAAACCTGCACACCTAATGCAAAAGAGCTCCTAGCTTCTAAGTTCAGAGAGCAGTTCATGATTAGTATAATGACTTAATTAACATTCGACGGCAACAGCAACCTCAATGTGTCAACAGCACACGGTCTGACAAATTTGACGCCGAAAAGGCGAGGACTGTCATAGTAAATTCAGAAACTCGGTTTGCATTTGCTCTCCTACAAATTCTGCACGATTGAAATGATAATTATTAGTGCAACACACCAGATTACAATATTACATTAAACATAGGCCGGTCTTGTTTGATATGTTATCTGAAAAGTGTTTCATCTGTAAGTGAATGTGTTGGTGTCTGTGTGTGTGTGTGTGTGTGCACTGATGCACAGTTATTCCTCACAGTTTAGCTTTCTCCCCAGGATGCTAACTGGAGTTGCAAACAGCTTTTAGTTCTTAAAGGGCAATTTTCTTAAACATACTCTCTCACACTTGTGAATTCTCATGTAAATTGTGCATCAACAAGCTACAACTTCAGTTCTTGGTGAACAAGATGTTTTCTCAGGACGGCTTGATATTTTAAGACAAGAGTCTCATGAGTAAAACTACACTCAGTAATTAGTTTTAAATGTGAAAGTTTGACGGAATGACAAGGTGTTTCGCAAAGTAGGTCATGGAAATCACCTTGGTGAACATTCAGTCTCAGGGCGAAGGAAATTACCAAACTTCAAAGTGAGTATCAAACAGTCATACATTATGCACCATTCATGTTGAGGGAGGCAGGGCTTGAATAGATGGTTATAAAAACTAATTTACGACCAGACTTACTCACCTCGTAATTTGGAGGAATTCTGGCACCAAAACCCAAAGCTGAAAACCGCTTGTCACTAAACACAAAAAGCAAAATCTTTAATTAATTAGGGCTCAAATTGGAATTACTTTGCAGTTTTGACAAAAATCAGTGAAAAAATATTGTGTCCATCTGTTCACATTTCCAAGGACACACCCCTCGCTTGTTTGCATTTCATAACACGATAAAAGCCTGAATAACAGTTTGGAATCAGTCCCGTGGTCCCGGCAGCCAGCGTTTGCACCTGTTCAAAGAGCTTCTCTCGCTCTTTCTTCTCTTCATATTCCATTGTACCATTTGCATGAATTGATATAACTGCGAGAGACTGCTGTGCTGGAGGGAGCTCCCCAGTCAAAGGCCAGGGAACACAATTGTGAATAAATAACAATACAAATTCAATGTCTGGGCTGACTCCCTCGTTGCAAGATTGTGAATATATTTCCAGTCTACTGAGTTGCGTGGCTTAAATTTGAAGATTAAAATATGTCCGTTGTCTGTTTACTGCTTTCTGATAAAGTACCAGAATAAAAGAACCACTAGAGCACTTCCACATATACAGCATGTAGAGGGAGAATAACAAGCAACTATTGACACAGCTCTCTCCTATCTGTTGACAGGGTGTATTTAAACTCTCTCAAAAGTCACCCACATGACGTTTTAATAACACACAGCACCATTCAAATATTACTCATCCTTGTTATTATGACACCATTTAAATTATAGAAAGTAGCACAAAAAAACTTCCCTTCTAAACAATTAAAGCAAATTGTTTTATATGTTTTTAAAATTATTTTCTGGCTTTGTTCTGTACACCTTTTTTACAATTTTGATTCCTCATATATTCCATTGTTTTGATGAGTGTTCATGTGTCAGTACAGCATCAACCTAAAATTATCTTTTTACTACACCCTTTTAGTGTGTAATAAAAATTAAAAATGTGTTCTACAATTTTAATTGTACTTGCATATAACATGCAATTTCTAAAGTAGCCTTTCAGCACAAAGACTCTAAAAATATTAGTGTTACCGTGAAACAAATATAAAATCATACTCTGAAAACACAACAACAAATAACACATGTTTTGTTTGTTTTATGACTTTTACTTCAGAATCATCATGTAAAAAAAAGGATGCAGGATGTGATTGATGAAATAAATCAAACATAGAACACTTCTAGGAGAATTATGCAAGGATGGCAGCAAATTTTTATCTAAAATCTGTATGTGTTATGTTGCTTTTGATATTCCCCCTTTAAAAGTGCGAGTTATCTATGGAGCATGAATGCACTGAATGACCAAACTGAATGATGAAATGTCCTTGAGCTTACACCAGAGTGCATATCATCTATTCTAGATCTGGATTTTATTGGCTTTCTTTGAATGAAAGACTTTAAAAATGTAATGAAAAAGCAAATCATGTTTTGAAGACCTTTTCTTTCATATTGAATTTTGCTGCTTTGTTTTTAACACATCTTCAAACCCAATGAAAACAGTAAGTCAGTACTGGGTTTCTTTTCAGTCGTGCTGTCAAAATTTTCTCTTCGTACCCCATATTCTCAGTCTCAAACACTGAAACTCTCTTTATAGAGCACCTTTGTTAATTAAATAACACCGTCTGCCAGAAAACACACGACTTAGTCAATTTAGAACCTCCAAATGTGAAGTCAACTTAGCAAAAAAAAATTAATGATGTGTGAAATTGATACTGGTAGGAACAAAGCAGGACTATAAAATTATCTCAATGAAATTTTTTTGTAGGCATGTCTTATTGCTGTTCAGATGTTTGACCTGATGAAGATCCAGGCAGCATCTAAATGTAGTGAAGGTCGAGTGTGCAGGTTTCTCTCTATCCATATCACAAGCTTTTGTCGTCCTTTATATTTGTGTGACAAAAAAAATCCTTCATTCAGGAACAAAAGAGGAAAATGAACTGAATTTATTTCTGATCCAGTCTAATTAGACTGTAAGATGGACTTATTGCACTTAACAAAAAACAGATGTATTTTCTTCAAAAACCCTCGTATAAACTGAAATTCAGAAACAGTTGATTCAAAGAGAAGAAGCGGTTGTAAGGAGAGGTGAGGAAGTTGTTCTGTAGGGCTACATAAAGTACTGAAAACTGCAAAATTAGTGCATGAAATGTTAACATTGCATCTATTGGCTATTCATGTTTTGTAAGCTAATAATATATTCAGCCTGCTGGACGGAGCTTCACAAACCCGTTACACTTGATAGCACTCCAAATGCAAAAGGTCACAGAAAGTTATGGAAGTGTTGTAATGACAGAGAAAATTGAGGAAAAGGTGGGTTTATTGCAAATTACATCATCATTGCAAAATGCAACAATAATAAAGGAAACCAGTTTACTTCTTAATAAGATGCTTCTTTAATGGTCAGGGAAAGAAGATGTGTATGACTGAGGAAGATGATTAGATGAGAAGTACTTTGCAACTGAAACTTAGTGTGACGCGCCAGACTCTATTTAAATGATTTCAAAGTTTTTACTTTGAAAATGTCAGCACATCCAGGTGTGCCCCTACATGCTGAGGATGAAAGGATTAGAGCACAGGTGTCAAACTGCAATCCTCAAGGGCCGGTGTCCTGCAACTTTTAGATGTGCCTCTGCTGCACCACACCTGAATAGAATAATTAGTTCATTAGCAAGGCTCTGGAGAACCTATCTACACAAGAAGAAGGTAATAAGCCATTTCATTGTAGTGCTTTGTACTGGTGGCACATCTAAAAACTGCAGGACAGCGGCCCTTGAGGACTGGAGTTTGACAACCGTGGATTAGAGGAATACAAAAAGAATAAACATGGGAAATATTCAGATGTCTGTACAACACATGACAGAAGGACAGAAAAACAGAAAAACAAAAAGTCAGACATGGCGGTGCATCTAGACGATCTGGATTTCTGATTTGGTTTAGCTTGCTATGTGCAGCAGCAACTGTATTAGTATGATTACGGCAATGTCTTTGCAAATGGTCTCTCGTTGGTTTGGTCTTGAGCTTAGTCTCCTGGTCTTGTCTAGGTGTCAGATTAGGTGGTTTTGACTGCAACCTAGATGGGAGAGAAGGATTGGGAAAAGGTGGGCAGCATGGGTGACTGAGCTACAAGCAATCTTGCCTGCCATTGCCATTCCATCCAAGTTTTGTTTTCCTTGTTTTGATTTACAATAAACCCAGAAAACTATGTTAAAATCCTTCAAATTACTGAAATAAAACTAAATTTGACACTTTCAGATAAAGAACAGAGCTGTCGCATCTTGTTTTCCATCGCATCTGTGACAGTTTGCCTACAGACAGCTTTTCTAATGGTCGCTTCTTTTATCTAGGCATTGACTTCATTTCATGCCCCTTTTGACAAAATAACTCTCCACATTCTCCAGTTCAGAGAGATAACAAATACCTTCACACGCTCTGAAGAATCGTAGTTTGGGGCACAAACACTGGAGAAGATATCTTTAACTCAGTTAGAGCAGATGAAGTACCTAAATAAAATTTACCGCGTAAGCAGGTGATTAGGTTTTCTTTTTGGTTGTGATTGCTATTGGAGTAGCTAATATTGCTTTGAGGCAACTTTTCAGATATCACAAGCATTTGATTAGCTGTGATGGATGCTGGCTTGCATAAACATTGGCAGAGAGATGAGCAGTCTGATAACGTTCAAGTAAATTAACTTCAAACTGATTATTTTTTTAGTTTTAAATCATTGTATCTACTTTATCTGCAGGTAGTTTTTTGTGTTTTATTAGCAAAAAAACTAAGAGACCAGATTTATTTCTATTGCCGCAATTTGTCTTCTGGTAGTTTTGATTGTACATTATTTACAATGGCTGCAAACTGTAAGAGCACATCTCTGTGGTTTCTGGATAATCAGATCTCTTTTTTTTCTATCACTGCTTGGAATATAATGTGCTTTGACCTTGTGTTTGTTACCGTTTTTCTCTGAAAGAAACATCCAGATGAGTAAAAAAAATACACTGCACTGGCTCTGGCTAATGCAGTGTATTGTATCGAGACATAAATGCATTTCTGTAACAATGCTTCTCAGAAACCCACAGACGTCTATCCATTTACATTTTTTAACTGAAATTTTATTCATTTTCATCCAAATAAAACAGTTCCACTAAATAGAGGCTTTATTCTCACTGTTATTGAAATTTCAAACAGACTGAATGAGGGAAAAAAAATGTTTTTGGTTTTGGATCAACTGTCTTCAAGTGGAACTATAGCATTTTTTACTAAATAATGGGAAGTGGAAGAGAAATTTTTTCCTGAACAGGAGTTCTCTGACCCATACTGTACATTTGATGTTGCTAATAAAGCAAATCTAGAGGACTCATTAACTTGAGTATTTGACTTAAATTGACAAAATTACTAAATTACTTGAGAAGTAACGTTTTTTATATCAGGATTTCATAAAACTAAAAAGACCCAAACCGAGTTGCACCTTTTCTAAAAAAAAACAAAAAAAAAAACAACAAATGTTCATGACTGCTAAGCAAATGCCACATTAGCAAAGTCAGTAGATGTAAAGTACAAGCTCATAACATATTTGCATTTTAAATTAGTAAAAAATGTGTGTTTTGCCTGTAAAGGTCAACTCATCTGCCTGTAACCTTAACAGGACTAATTGGTCAGACGGATGGATAGAAAAGGTGAAAAAAGTTATTGTGGACACAACATTTCATAAATTCAAATAGTTATCATTCAACCAGCTTCTAGATTTGTCCTACTATTTGCACTATTGAAATAAGTGCACTGACAGAATCACTGGGGCCAAAACAAAATGAGCTCAGAGAAAAGAAAGATGCTTGTTTTCTGGGGATATGAGTGGGCTCTGCTTTTTGCTCAGAGCCCACTTATTGATGTAAGTAAACAGTTTAGACATGAGGGATATGGCAGCAGTGTTAGTCAACAAGTCATAGATGGATGAATGGATGGAAGGATGAATGGGCAGATGGATGCAAAAAGCTTTCATTACTTTTAGTGCTCTTTTATATGGGAATGAGGGATATTCTGGGGTTTGTAGGGGGATGCTACATCCTCAGCACAAGACAACAATAAAGACTATCCCCAAGTCATGTTCATTGTAAGTTTTACTGTCAAGTACATAGTGATCCTTCTCATCTCATTTTGTCGGCACCAGAGAGGAACCACATGGAGATGCAGCTAGTGTAACAACCCTCTCAGAGAGGTAACCGAGTCTCTACCCACACAGACAAAAAACTAGTCACTCCAGCTCCATCATGCACTCCTCTGCAAGGACTCGAAAATCCCACATCACCTATGTTCACTAAAGGCTAAAAGGTTTCCACGCCTACTCTTTACACCACAGTAACAATTCCAACTTTAAAGGGAAGGGCCTCCTACACTTGCAGTCTCTATTAGCCCACAGGCATGTTTCCATGTATGATGAGATCGTGTGAACATCTGAAGGATAACGCTAGCAGGATCGGCTGAACATTACCAGGCAGGTTTTCTATCTCTCGGATGCTATAATTAGCAAGACAGTGCTCCCCTGATACTCAATAGGAGGAGCTGCATAAATCAGTAGTCAGAGATTTAAGCCTCATCTGGCTTAGTTCTGACAGATGAATCGGATCGGTCTCCAAATCAGATCATTCTAGGTATAATTGTTTTTAATTAACTACCTGCAGGTCTGTAAGTAGTCTTTTTCAAACATTGTTTAATGAAAAGCAAATATTAACCAATCAGCTGACTCACCTTATTTTGAACATACAAATACAGACAGATCTGGCTTCATGCTGAACCTCTACCATTTTTACATCAGATTTGACACCCTGCTGATGTTCCCCTGCCTCCCACTTCTGTCTGAAGTGCCTGCTGTGCTGGTGTCAGCCCCTATCTTATCTGGAGAACGATGTAATGAGCCTATGCAGACTATGAAGGAGAACCAGTCTCTGCAACTGCTGCCGAAAGCTACAACTGTGAGAGAAGGCATGCACACAGTTAGGCTGTCAGCTCACACAACATCTAAATCATTCTAAAAGAAAAAGAATAATGGACATAAATAAAAAAACAAATACTTTACCATCAAACACAACCCCTGGAAGTTGTTACTTGTTGTAAAGTTCAACAAGTTTGTTTGCTTCTACCACATGAAATTCCTTGATTATTAATTTTTATCCAAGGTTTTTTAATTGGCATGTTTAACAAAACTGTTATACAATTCATGTACTTAAACCTGCCTATTTTAGATCATTTACACCAGATATGTTTTTTCACTAATTTCCCTTTCCACCTCTAGTCAAAGCTTATTCAAACAATCAGTCAGTCTGACAAACACAGAAACACCAACTAGTTTTTAATCTGCATCTGATTTGTGGCTGCACCATAACACATCATGTAAAATTATGCATTTAGTTGGTATATAACAAATAATAGAAGTCATATCAGGACATTATTTGGCCGTACTGTAAAAGGAAAAAGACAGCAGTTGCGTATCCTCCTGTTGATTTAATGGTTGCAGACAAAAAGAAAACCTGTAGCCGCATGTATATTCATTTGCTCCAGTTTTTTTCGCGTGCACCTTCAGAAAAATATCTTAACCTTTACTTTATCGTGTTTTGTGAAAATAAAATGCAATGGTGGAGAAATATGCACAAATTACTCTCTGGGAGCTGCGAAGTAAGAAAGGTCTTTTTTTTTCTCTGGACAGATGGAAAGTTGATAAATTAATGGAAATTTTAGAAGAAGATAACACAAAGAACCTCATCTCGAAAACCAGGTCAAAGTTTTTGTTGACCTCAATTGCAGGCAAACACCTTTGTAAAAATAATATTATGCACATCTAATGCAATGAAGGCCAAAGATTATTTTCTATAGTCTTCCACAATGCAGCTTTTTTTATCCATTACCTAACAGGAAGTTTAACTCTGTGACATATTTGAGCTGCTGAGGATGTCAACTCAAGTGTTTCTGAGAACTATTGAAAGTATGTCAGCACATTCAAAAATGAAATAAATAAGCTGCTGAGTAACACTTAGCTGTGGAAGCTGAATCACAAACTAATGAGTGGGAAAGCTGACATTTTCCATTACTGTCCGTTTTACTGAGGTTTACATGGAGTTGCACATTTTACTATGAGTCCCACTAACATAGCTTTCAATACAAAAACTTGTTCCAGAGAGCCTTTTCCAAGAAGTTGAAGATTGACAAACCTATCATAGTCTTGACAGATCTCGCCCACGGCTATCAGGGCCTTTAAGTACTCATTGGGTTGGTACGGGTTAATGTAGTGCAATGAGCAGCTGTTCCTGGGGTCTCCATTGGATGCCGTGAAGTCAATAGCCACCTGACAAGAAGAAATGACAAAGAAGGTGTGTCACAAATGTGATAGAATAAGTGTTCCTCTAAAATGCCCACATAAAACCACAGGTCTAGTAAAAACATTATATTCACGCAAGTTCCAGCCAAGGCCTCCCAAATATGAGAACCATTCTAAGTTATTCCACCAATTTCAATTTTAATTCCTGTTAATGTCAAAATACTTCTTATATGAAAAAAAAAATTGAAAAGTCAAAAAAACTCATGAGGTAGTTATGCTAAATACACCAACAGATTGTTGATAGATGTGGAAAAATGTGGAATTAATTATTTTATTTGACTTTTTGATGTAGTGTATGCCTTGTGTTCCTCTAAGTACTCCTTTGATTGGTCAATTGGAACCTCATGACCTGAAAACACAGGCATTACCTGAACCAGCTGTTAATCTTTTAAGCCAGAAAACACAGAGAACTAAGATAGAACAGCTGTGTTGGACCAAAATGAGGCATCTTTTTAGGTTCTGGGGGTTCTGGTGCGTAAGCAGACAGATTAATGCTGGTTCCACACTTTGGTTCCATCTACTTTTTTCAAGATAATCTCATTAGATTCTGATAATTCATAAACTCCAGTAATTAGATTAATGAACATTCACCCCCACTCATAAAACCATTCATTGTTGCATGTTAGCGTTTATCTTTTCGTATGTGTATTTGTTTCGCTCTGTTTAACACTGGAAAATTGTTTGATTGTAAATGTAATTATTGATTAATCTTTAGTTGAACTGTAATTAATTATGATTATGAATAAACTGAGAAATTTACAGGAGTCTACTTGTGCTTTTTTGCAGGTAGATGCTCAAGGGAAAGGTCACAAATTAATCCTTGATAAAGATTATGCTTTAGATAGCTACACTGATTACAAGCATTAATATGAGTGTTGTTTGACAGAACCTGTTATTGGTACACTTGGCAGACCATTATGTTGTCTGCGAAAACATATTTTAGCAGTAAAGAAAGCCAGAATAAGCTTGAATTTATTGGAACAAATTATGATGAAACATAAATACTTCAATATTTTACTCCTACGTAGGCTGAAGAAGCTATAGTTCCCATACATTGTACATGCAAATAGCTGCTTTCAACACATCCAGCAACAACAGGAGAAGAAGCTTTACAGAGGGCAAAGGTCACAAAATCGAAAATGTTTCTGTATCGCCTTGAGGCTGCTAACAATGAAAGTCGTGCTAGACATGGATAAAGAAAGTGCTGTCAGGAGTTAGTACAAAACATGCTGTGTTTTCCTAATGCAGAAAATGTGTAAATATTGTTAAATCTAGATAACTTTGCAGAATTATGCCACTCTGTAGCCATTGAAAATTGCTTCTTGTAAAGACAGATTGCACAGCTCACAGTAAAATGAATCTGGCATCCTCCCATGATGTAATCCAAGAAGGAGTAGACTCTGTGAAGCTGAAAGGAAAAAAAACAAATGAATATTTCCATCATGTCAATCCTCGGGACAGATTTCATTATAGGTTTATGATCTGCAACAGAATGATCACCTACGCTAACAGGATGTACGCTTCAATAAAGCAGAATTAAACTTAGAATTGGGTTGACTCTAATGTGGAAAAACAGATAACACTGCTTGTAAAAACAATGAATACAAATGTATGACGAAATTTGCCTTTAAATTACTTTTATGTTTGTAAGACATGTTTTATGGTGCAAATTACAGTTAAATGGCAACAGGCTGAGACAGTGACTAATACATCTTCACTTCTTCTGAACTGTTTTGATAGATATAATATGTTTCTGCAGCTGATTCCTACCTTCAAGTCACTGAGAATGACAACTCCTGAATTTTTATAGTTTCTCTTCTTCTGTTTGTACTTAGGATTCACACAATCCCACGAAACCTTCAACAAACCAAGTGAAAGACAAAAAAAAATATTAAAAAAATAAAAACAATCAACAGAGCAAAGAACTATAATGACATAAAAAGCACCGTAACATTTGGTTCATGTCAGATAGATTTCAGCAGCGTGAAGTGAGAGACATGTTGGAAATGTTACACAGCCGACTCTCCTCTCCTCTACTTCCCTCTTCTCCGTTCTGCCTCTAAATTCACTGACCTTATTTCCACTGGAAATTTTCTGCATTTCCCTGAATGTGGCATAGAACTCGCCGATGAAATCATGCTTTCCTCTGGAGTCATAATCCCACACTAGGCACTATGACACACAAAAAACACTGCTTACTCCCTCAGCTTGGCTCTGAAAAATACAGTAATTACACAGTGCATCGCCTGACCAAAGAAAGAGAGCCAGAACAGAGGCAGTGAATAGCTTTGCATTCATTAAACAGCACACATCTAGCACATATAGTTATGTGGAAAACATTTTAATAAAAAATTTTTTAATTGATTTTACTTAGCGATGCCTTAAAAACCTGCCATGTTCTTATTTGACTGTATATTCTTAAATAACAATCCTTTTACATACATATGCTGGGACATATGTTTCGATGATTTAATTGAGCATAATGTTCTGAATCTCACACTGGATTCAGGCAACATTTTATTTTAATTTTAAAGATAAAAGCGTTTTGAGTTCACGTGTTTCTGTTGAGAGAACATCTGAGTCAGACAAAATTCAAATCAGTAGACGGAGGCCTGAAGGAAAACTAGAAATCAGTACTGGCCAGTGAAACTCTGACTTGAATTAAACAAAAAAAAAAAACAACAACAAAAGAAAAGAAGACAACAACTATAAAAAAAAAAAATAGGTTACAAGCTGTCCAGTGCTTGACTAAGCTATGAACAATAGCACTGAATTGTGATCTTTAGATTAAAAACAAATGGTTGTAAAAGAATCTAGGGTGATCATGTCAGAAATGACACAAAAAACTGTAAAAACGTCATGCGCTTTATGAGTCCCAACAAGAGCAGCGGGCTGAGTGAAGCAGCCATTATGCTGGGTGTTTACTGCTCCAAGCTGTGTGGGCAGTGCTTTAATGTGGGGCTGTTTCACTTGCAGGTTCAGACACATTATGTTCCCAATAAATGAGCTCTTCAGAGGGCATTAATACACAGATTGACCATGGTTTCAAACAACAATTTATTTTTTCATTAAAATGAATTTGTAATATTGTATAAACGTACCAAATAGATTGTGTCTTATTAAGCTGTGCTTTTTCTTTTTGTTGTTCTTGTTTATTTGACCAGGCAGTGTAAAAATATGTGTCCATCAAATATAAATCAAAAACAGACTTTCAGCTCTACATTTGTGGACATTTAGAGTTCCCTCATTGAGGATTACCTTGAGTTTCCGCTCTTCGTCGCAGCTGCACAGAGATATGAGTGACACTTTAAAGGGCTCCCACACTGGATTCAGGTTGTTTTTTATCACCTGTTAGGATGATAACAGCACATCAGAAACGTAATGATAAAACAGCTTTACCCATTTCCCTCTATGATGTAGCCCAACCACTTTGGTACCACTGGAAATTCTATTCAACAAACATAAAATGTGAAAATTAGCATTGTGTTTCTGATCTTAATAGTAGTTATTATCACGTCACATCAACAAAAAAGATGCCTGCTGTAATTTCTAGCATTATTTTTGACATTTAATCCCTGCCCACTTCCATTTTGTTAATGTAAACAAACCCGTTTTGAACTTATATACTTATCTATTGCATATCAGTTTATTTCTCAACATAGCTTTAATTACAGAATGCATCTGTAATTAAATTTTATAATAATTTCATAAAATTTTCTATCAAACCAGATATTTCCATACACAACGCAATAACCACATTTGATCAAACAATAATGATGAAATGATCATCATAGTTTGATCAAACTATTGTAATCTATCAGACTATAATGAGTCTGAGATTATATATTACTGTATATATACTGTATTATCAAAGGTACTTTAAATCATCTGTTGCACAGTGGATCAAAATATATTTGAAGTCAGCAGATATGATTCAATACAAACCACCTTGTAGTGAATAACAGTTCACCTGGCATATAGTGTTCAATAAATGATCTGCTTTATATGTAAGATACAAGCAACAACAGCTTTTTAAAGGATTCTATCATTTCACAGCAAAACATTTTACTTGCTACTCTTTGTGATTCTTAATTAAACAAAAGGCAGTACTTATCATAGCTGGAGGGTAAACTCCAAAATGAGATTAATCCAAAATGCAAGATTAGTCCAAAATGCACTGACTACCTCAGTTCTGTGGACAAGCTGTTCTGTTCCATCATCGTTCATTCGAAATATTTCCAGAAATGGGTCTGACTTGCTGAAGAGATCCTGTGACAGAAGACACGAGAAAACTGGTATTACAGTGGTTTATGTTAGACTTGATGCAGAAATTTCTCAGAAAACAATTTCTAAAACACCTTCAGTAATTTGTTGCCTAGCTTTTGCCTTCTAAATTGGAGATAAAGTTCTGTTTGGCATAAGAACAAATGATCACGTCCAAACTCTGATCTACAGCATATTTCACACAGTTAATGAAACAGTTTGACAGACTACAGCATTGAAGTTTAATGATTATTTCTCCTCCCCTGCTAAAACTTTCAGTCCTTCTGATTTTAGGCATCTTGACACAAAACCTGCAGCATAAATCATAAAAATAGGTGGAGGAGTGAAGCAAGAGCAAAATGATGAACTTGTTAAATTTTGGTGAGGCTGTGGATAATTTTTCTTAAAATTGCAAGACACAGAAATGGTAGTTGACAGATTAATTTCCTGCTCTGAATACTTATTCAGAGGTTGTCAGAAAGTTTGCATGAATTGAAAGAGAAATTTACAGATGAACCGAATGAAGGCGAAGACACACATATAAAGTTTATTACACACAACGTATGCCATGTTGAGATCTGAGAACTTCTTATTTTTAACTGAAGTTAAATTTTGTTAGTTCAATTTTAAATTTAGCTTCTGATCTTTTTCTAACTAAATCTGAGCAGCCCTATAATCTACTTAACGGCTTAATATTCAAGATTCACTTGTTTAGAATTTTTTTACCTTTCATCATGTTCCAGGTAATCAAATTAGCTCCACTGCTGCTTACATCATAAGTAAATAAACCTAAATAAACCTGCTCAAATATAAACGCATGACACATTTGGCATGCTTTAGCAGTATTTGTGGTGGCCTCTTATTATCTCGTCTGGAAGGCGTCTGAGAGCCGCAGCTATGCAGATTATTTAGGTCAATTGATTCTTCAGGGAGGAAAACAAATAATTACAGTTGTGTATGTCTGCTAGTGTGTATGTTTGTGTGGCTGAGTGTATACGCCAGGAGAAAGTTAAGGACGCTTTTCCTGCCACATTAGCCAGATAGGTCTCCTGAGGGGTAGGAGGAAAAATAAATGTGAAAAATAAAAATGCTGAGCTGTAGTATCACTTCTGCGTTGCTATCGCAACCAGTGGCCAGTGGGCTACAGCTCCATGAGCTGATGGGAAATGCATGTCATTTAATCTCTGGCTAACATGACATTAATGCTAATCATTAGCAGCTACCACAATCCATAATTAAACTCTCTGTTCAACAGCCCATATCCTTCTGACCTGCTTGAAAATGCTTAAGTAATACAACTGGAAAAAGGGTGAAAGTTAACTGTTAGTGATTTAACTATTAAACGCAGGTGTTTGTGGAGAAAATGTCACCATTAGTTAGTAAGATGATGCATCACAAAATGAGACATTTGTGGTTTGAGCTGGAGATCATTATTTACCTTCATTATTAGGACAGGCTTACCAGTGTGATTAGATTCAGGATTAAGTTTAGGTCAGGGATCAGATACAACATTAAGTCACAAACCAAAATGTTCAAACCAGTCTGAGTGTGAAGATGTGTCTCAGGTTCCTCTGGCCTTTAAGTTCACCCATCTTTAAGATTCATACACTCTCCATCTCAAAACCTAATATTTTTATAGAATCAGGATTTGAGATTTCAATTTTCAATGGATTTAGATGTTTGGAATTTTTTGGGATTTGAACACACATTTACTCTAAATATATGGCAGGTGTTTGTAAAGGTTTTAAATTTTTATCAGCAGACAATGAAAAAGACTGTCTTTTAAAGATATATGTTTTGAATATCTCTGCTTGCCATTCATTTGGAAGCAAGGTTTCTACACATTTTTTATTCAGGATCAATTTTTTAGACTCATATGTTCTGATTTACAGAATGATGTTGGCCATTTGATCATCTGTTTACAATGAATTTACTATACATGTTACAAATATGCTCCACATCATAGACAAACCACAACGCAGTACAATCGATCCAATTGTTTGAATGTTCTGCAAAGACTGTATGATTTATTTATGAACCTGATTTATTATGCAGATTTTATTAAATATACTCAGATGCAAATGTACCAATTAATCCAGCAGATACAGGTAATCTCCACCTACTTTTGTGTCAGATTGCAGTTGTACTTTCTTCACCTACAAGCATAGAAATGTCACCTGAGAAAAAACACTGTTCAGGGAGCTGCAGGTACCAGTCTGACAAGAAAAACTCCAACATTACCAGTAGCATAAGGCTCTGCTTATTTACTAATGTATGTGAAGCATTTAGTTGAAAGTGACAGTAATAAGGTTTCACATTCCTAATTTTAAAAGGCAGCAATAGAATATTGGAATAGTTCAGCAATATGAGTGGACTGCATTAGTGCATTGCCTGGACAGTCTCCCTAATTTAACCCTTAACAAGCAGCGGAACGACCAAACTTCATTTTCATTTTGCAGATGGTCAATTAAGACCCATAAATTATGGTTTGCATACATCTAACTTGAACTTTTGAATTTGCCCCAAGGAATGTAGAAAAGATGTACTGCTAGCAGAAATGTTCACAAGTTCAAGTTGAGTATTTTTGTTTCAAGTCAAAGTCCAGTCTCAAGTTTCCATTGACTGAAAGAAATAATTTCTCATGAAATTCATGAATCTATTTTACATATGCCGCTTATGTTGGTGTGGGTCAGGAGAGCAAATCCTTTACTTCTTCTCCTTAATTCCAACTTTAGCAGTTTTAATGTTGTAACATTTAAACATGCAAACAACCGTCATTTGCTGCTTTAAATATTTAGAAAATTACATTAAGAAAAACATTGATCTAATGTGAGTAAATAAATTAATACATTTCTTGTCTCAGAAAGAGCGGGTTGCACAGTGGTGCAGTTGGTAGAGCTGTTGCCTTGCAGCAAGAAGGTTCTGGGTTCGCAGTCTGGGTTCGGTCTTTCTGCACGGAGTTTGCATGTTCTCCCTGTGCATGTGTGGGTTCTCTCTGGCTTTCTCCCGCAGTCCAAAAACATGACTGTTAGGTTAATTGGCCTCTCCAAATTCTCCCTAGGTGTGAGTGTGTGTGTGCATGGTTGTTTGTCCTGTCTATCTCTGTGTTGCCCTGCGACAGACTGGTGACTGGTCAGCCTCTCGCCTGGAATGTTAGCTTCAGATAGGCACCAGCACCTCCCGGCCCCACTAGGGGACAAGCGTGTACAGAAAATGGATGGATGTCTAAGAAAGACAAGTAATCAAGATTAACAACGTGTTATATGTAAGCATGCTTTTAAATGCAATGTAAGTAAGGAGTAGTGCAGTAAGAAATGACATAGAATGTCGAATGTCTGAATGAAGAACACAAAGTCATTTAATACAGCGTTCAGCTGAAGAGACATCTGTGAGGTCATTATTATGGAGCCACCGCTAACATGAACAGATTATTATGAAGCTTTAATAACCTTCCTTCATAGTAAAATATGCAAAACAGTGCAGCAGCTGCCAGAGCTGTTGGTTATGGTTTATAAACTTGCTCGGGGTCATTCCCAGTTATTAAAAATCTAAACTGAGTCTTTATTTTATCAACTTCAGCGTAACTCAAGTCTGAATGTAAAGCTCAAGTCACCATCTCAGGCAACAGGATAAACATCACCCGGAAAAAGAACAATCTATTTAAAATGAATGGAAAACTCACTTTTTTGAGCTATTTATTTTAGAAAATGTGAATTTCCTTTTTAACTTTCTACAACGATGTCAAACTTAGTCAGAGAAGAGGCCAAAACTTTAAACATGACCTCAAGCCAAACAGTATTAATGTGCATTCATAAAAGTAAAATAGCAGTCTTTTAAATGTAGTAGGCTAAGTATCAAATAAAAAACAATGTGGAACCTAAAAATAATTTTGAAGTTTTACATCACATTTAGCTGCCCTCGCCCTCTCTAATGTTTCAGCATCAGTGTTGGGTTTGATCACCTCTGGTTTCATCTGCTGTTTACCCCTTCACGCACTGCTGTATTATTAGTGGAGTAAGTGGCAAGAATAAACATGCACCTGTTCAGTTAAATTTGCAACATCAACATTCATTGTAATTCACAAGGTCATCTTTAGGGACACAGTAGTTTTTGTTTAAATAAAAAAGAGATAGCTGGAAAATGTGGATCATTTCTAGAGATGGTGAGTCACATCTGCCATTTTGATTCCTACTTCAGTCCTTGTTCTCTAACTCTCTTATCTAACAAAAATCCTCAGATTGCTTGAATAGCAACAGCAGAACAAGCAAACACTGCCGACATTCAGGTTTGTTGCTGACTGGTTTGCACAGATAAATGGTGATGATTGCTCCAAAGTATACCTGCTTTTTATTCTGACTCAACACAAAACAGCCTAGTACAAGTAGTAAACAGCAAGAAACTGCATGAACAAGTCAGACTAAATAACTGTGAAGGTGAACCTCAGTGTTTTAGAGGTATATTTTGAAATTTCAGAATTAGTTTAGTTAAGGTAATAGTAGTAGGTGACCTCTTCAGAATTTAAAATAACAATTTTCCTGAGAAGAAATGCTGGGCTTCATACCAAGTATGCTTTTTTCATCACTGCTGCCCTCATGTAAGAGTTCGAATAAATCTCCCTGTCAGAGCTGCTGCAAATTTCTTGCCGCAACTCCAAAGCAAAATGCACCTGCCGTCTCGCTGTCTGCACCTTTAGGAATCAAGGTCACTCCATGAAGCTGCTCTCCCAGGGCCTTTTCCGGAGAACTCAGTGTGACTTGAAATCATCGGAATTGTAAGTAGATGTGAGCTCCCGCTGCCTTTTTGATTGAAATGTGCCCAGGGCAGAGTCTGAACATGTGTGGGCCGAAGCAGCTGAGGTCAACCACATCCTGCCTTAAAATGGCAGCAGCAAAACATGATTATGATATTGACTACTTCTCCGTTACCAGATCACAGTCAATACTATAATAAAGTGATTATAGCAGTATCAATGTCAATACAACAATCTATAAATCAAATTGGAACCCATCGCATATTGTCAGAAGGGAAATGTGTAATATTTGTGCAATATTATCTGAGCTCTTGTGATTTGTAGTGCTTTCACCTATATTTAGTAAAGCAAGTGTGGCTCTTCTCACCTTATCATCCAGCTTCTTAGCACAGAAGGAGAGCTCCACATAACCATTGTTGCCAGAAATTTCTTCAGCATGTACCTGAATGAAAAATAATAGTTCAAGATTTATCCATTAACAACACATTTAATATTGTGCTGTTTGTTTTGTTTTGTTTTGGGGTTTTATTTTTCAGATGAAACATTTACGCTTTCAGCATTTAATGGAGGTAAAGATGAATGCCAACATTTTAAAGACAAAGGAGAGAATCAGTGACCACTTTTTCATTCAAATATATGAGTTGAAAGAGCACAAAAGCTAATTTGTCTTTGAAAAAAAGTATTTTAGCTCCAATATTTAAAAAAAAAGCAGAAATGACAACTATAAAGGGAAAAAGATTTATGTGATGCTTCTTTAATAACAACTAATAGTCAGTGTTACGTTGGAAAGACATCTGCAACAGTCTAAGGAATGCAACTGCTGCTAACTAATTGAAGTGAAAGCAAGGGCACAGAAAGTAGAAGGGTGACACACTAAAATTACAACTTTATGCACATTCTTAGACTGCAATAAACAGCAGGCCAACATTTGAAATTGAAATAACGGAGAAACACTATTTTGTATCCTTAAATATAAATTGGTTTTCAGTATAGAGTTTCCATTTTGAAATGCTAATCTCTTTCTCTTTATAAGAGTGTGAAAAAATCCTTACATAAAGACTTAAGGGACTGGTAAAGCCATACAATAAAATAACTGTTAAGTTATCGCTGCTTAACACAATTATATAGATTACTGAATAGTGGGGGTGTGTTTAGTTTACCCATGGCTGTATTTAATATGGGTAAACTAAACACCCATATTTAAAGTCATGGTGCTTTAAAAATTAATTTTACAGAAATTTTTACAGGCATTTTTTCACAGCTCCACACCTTTGAACCCCTATTTAATTCCTGCACTTTTCACATTGACAAGTTAATTCAGGTGAAATTTTGAAATGCTTTTACTTAGCTTGACTGCATGTTCTACCAAAATGGGAAGCCATTAGCGGAAAACTGTAAGACCCCCACTCCCACAGGTAACAGTCTCAACCTGCATCCGTAAATCATGAAGAAGTCGAAGTGGACTGTCCAGAGCAGAACAGTAAAGCTGTTTGAAACTTGGCTTCTAAAAGCTTCCTGTTTTCTTTCTTTAAACTTACTCAAAAGAAAAATGTTTGGGCCTGTGGTTTTTGAGAATCAGCGAGCACCCTCTGCTGCTCCCACTGTGCTGCTTTTCTCCCACGCTCAGAACCTCAGTTTGTTCTCTGCTCGGCTGTGAGAGACTGACAGAAACCTGACATCAAGCTTCAGGAAGTGGAGCTGTGCAGCAAGCATGACCGAACCCAGACAAAACCTGACAGTGATGACTTGCATAGTGGAAAACTTGCTTTTTTTTTTATCAGAAAGCATAACAAGACATTGCAATGAGCAACAAGGGAAGGTGAACAGTTTTGTAAAACATGAAAGTACAGGAGGTAGAATATTGTGTATTCTGAAGTTTCCGTCTTTGCAGGGACCGAGTTAAAATGAGGATGGATGTAGTTAAAATGAGGTTTTGCTTGTTCATGATGAAGGCTGGGGTTGTGCCTGGCTCAGGGTTTGATTTTCTGTGTAAGCAGAGACACCGAGGTAGTTAAAAAAAGAAAGAAAGAAAGAAAAAAAGAAAGAAAGAAAAAAAGTTTTGTTGCTTCCATGCAAACATTTCTTTTTAAGTAAGCAGCAGAGCTGATGTGTGCCTCATATGTTGTTTTTGCAAATATGTGTATGTTTTTTTTTTATTTGAGTATTTTATCTCCAGAAAATCTCCTTGATTAGCTACATAGAAATTGTACATTTGGTCAGAATTAGCCCTTTAAAGAACAGACACATGCATATGCTCCTCTGTGGTGAATTTTGATGTGTGATGGAACAGTTCATACTTCCCTAAGTTGCCAAATGATGATTATAACTTTTAGTCTTGGTTCTGGGGTGCAAAAAAAAAAAATCTCGTTGCATGTGTGGATACTGACAGATTCCTTTCCCACTAATCAAAAAGTACTGGTGCACCTGGCAGTAAAGTCTGGACAGAAATACTTTTTTCCTGGCCTTATAATTTAAATATTTCTGCTTTAAAATGCTAAAAGGAATTGGCCGGCCTGAATACCTGATTGCACTCAAAAACTGGAAGTATCATAAAACAAATAGCAGGAAATTAAGGAAAAAACAGAAATTCAGTAAAATTAAGTTTTTTAAGCTGACATGCTTGCTATGTGTTGACATTTTGTACATATATTTTCTTACTGCAGCCCACAATAGCTTATTCTACATGAGCAAATTTAAGTTAAATTGCTTTGATGGTGAAGACAGCCAAATAGAATAAAGTAGCTTGTTGTACATGTGGAACGAAGGTCCAGAACAGAAAACACAATGTATAGAATCAAATACACATTGTTGAATATATCAATGTAGTGAACTGCAACAATTTATTTGGTTCTTTAGGTTTTTTTCATAAGTTTGTGCAAAAATAATGAAAAACTTTTGCTGAATTTGTTTCTACAGTCCACTGCACTGCTCCTCTGTACAATTGTAGGCATTTTATTGTTTGTTGTTCTGCTTCCCAGTTGATCACTTTATCACTGCAACAATATTGTGTGATGTTAGCAATGATATCAGCATTATTGCAACAAAACAGAAAATAATAATCCAAACTAAAATGAATTAAGAAACACAAGTAATAAATAATACAAGAACTAACAGAACAGTTCATCAGTTCAGCACAGTGGAAGCACTTCCAAAAACGCACTGCTCATACAAAACTAACAATTTCAAAAACATAAACTTTGAAAAACTACTTTTAAGATAAAATGAGCTTAAGGAAACCTGGAAACATAAAAAAAAGTTCTACAAGCATGTCAACAGAAATAACTGAGACTTTTCCATGAATTTTGTCAAATTGTGACGTAGTTTTCAGAAGGTTGTCTTCACAGTGCCGTCGTTATGTTTAAATCAATTTGATTCAATTTAGTTAGTATATATTTATATAATGATGACATATTACAGCCACTGTGAATGCTATAAACAAAACGAAACAAAGCTTTTAACAGGGAGGCAACAATGTTGCTAACCAAAAAACATTTTTTGCCGATGATGTTATCATATAAAACTATCAATAATAACCACCACTTGGTGATTCTATCTGTTTTGGTTTGTGTGAGAAAGTTCCTGCAGCTTCTGGTTCCCTATTAACCTATAAAAAGATATTAATTCACCTGTTGAATGAGATTCTCTCCATTGTTTTTCACAGAGGTTCATTAACTTATGAATGATTACTTTTCACACATTCCTCCACTGAGTTGTTATAGGCACTCCAGCAGGCTTTTTCTAACAGGGAAATGGCTATTTTGACTCTCATTTAATGAGCTCACATTGTATCTCGCAGCACAACTAATGATCTACAAAAATATCCTTCCTGTTTATATCTAAATTGCCTCTGCTGCATCTGAGGAGACATCCATTCGCTAAGATATACCTGATATAATTATCTTCTGCCTATTGCCTGGTGCACTGTGTAATAAATGCTTCATGTCACTGGGGGCGCAAAAGGATCAACATTATGAAATTGCTGTTCCTATTCTTCCATCCCCAAAAGGATCAGGAAACTCCCCTCTTTAATATTTCAGTGTTAATCTGAAGACATACAAGAGGTGAAATAAAATTCTTGCTCTGATGTTAGCTCATTTAATTCAAATTTAGATTTTCCTCTAATAATGTCTCATGCCAGCTTGAGCCATGCAGCCTGATTTAACACATGAGGAAAAAGTTTCCATTTCTGTTTAAAATTTGAGATATCAAGCCACACATGGTATTCACAAAACTGATGACTGAAAATCCGATTTGTTTGAGACAATCCAGCCTTAGGAATAACAGCACCATCAGATGTGAATAGACCTTTCACCATCTCATTTGCACTAGATTTGTTATAATAGTGGGCCTTGTGATGTAAAGTGCCATGAAGCACCATTAAAACGGCGCTTAATGAACCAGCAGCATCTCTCTTCCTACATCTGAAAAATTATAACAGCACCTTGTCAAAGTATTCATAACTCAAAAACCTTTATAAAATGCTGTGATGTTTTAATGACAAACTTCAATGTATTTGAGTAGGATTTTGTAAGACAGACCAATGGAAAGCAGCCCATAGTTGATGAGTAATTCCAGATTTTCTCAAGCCATAAAGGAAACGTGTGGAAAATGTCTCAGATGAGATTGAGATCTGGCTACATGTATAAGATTATGTGTAGCATCATGGTGAGAGGATACCTTTTTTATAAAATAAAAAACTATGTGACAATGAATGAAGCTAAACAGAGGGTAAATCTGGAGGAAAATGTGTTTGATGCCTTCAAAAAGCTTTGAACTAGATTTAACTCTAGTTCAATCTAGAGTTAAATCTTGTTAAAAATCTGTGGCAAGACTTAAGAATTTCTGGTCACCGGTCAATGCTTGCCATCCTGTGTGATGCACTTTCAACTCTTTCGAAAAGAAAAAACATAGTTAAAAATGTGTGTCTCTACATGTGGAAAGCATTTAAAACATATTCAAAACACCTTCTTGCTGTAATTGCAGTGCAAGGCCGTTCTACAAAGCACTGACCCAAGGAAACTGATCACATCCACAACATACTTTTCAGAATTTCTTTGGGGAAAAAAAATTAAAACACTGTTTCCTTTTACTTGTGTTTATTCATCATATAAAATCCTAATAAAGTATCATGTTTGTGTAGCATGATAAAATGTACAAGAGTTCAAGGTGCATAAATATTACTGCACCTTGAAGTGTCCATAATTTCTCATGGACACTACTGACTTCAATGAACTGTGTGGTGGCGTGCTTGATAGGAATGAATCTGCATGGTGCAAAACACTGAAAGGATCATTTAGAAAGATAATGATCTTCAGGAACTCTTCATAGAAACAGTTTGGAGGTCCATTAAAAAAAAGGAGAAAAATCTTGTGAAAGAAAGAAACACAGAGTGTGAGAACTTCATGGTGTGAGTATAAACTGGCGAAGGCTTGAGAAAATAAAAATCTGAATAACATCATTTTTGCCATACAGTAATTCAGTACGCAGAAAGGGTCAGAAACACACGGGAAAAAGCTTACTGTGATGGTCGACTTGCCGGCATATTTCCCATACTTAAGCAGCAATGGTTTTATCATCTTCTTCTGGGCCACGATCTGCAACAAGCAACATAAGCAAAGCACCTTTAAGCCCGCCGCAGTTAGGAGGAGTGTAAAGGGGTCTGAGTCATCACCAGCAGAAACTGTTATCAATCACAAACGCTAGAACTGCAAGCAGCAAAACACATTATCAGGTGTCTAACATCACAAATAAGGAACACGAGCCTGAAAGAACTGAATCAGTCATTCTTACTCATGTTATCTTTCTATAGACCATCAACAAACTGAATACACAAAATAGAAGCATCTGCCCACCTGACCAAGTGTGCACTCCATGCCTCCCAGGAAGTCATCGTCACGCGTCCCTATGCTGTGAGTCCCGTGGATGTCGTAGACCTCAAATCGCAGCTTCTGTACCTCCTCGAAGTAGTAATCCAGACCAAAAACCTTCGCGAAGATCGGGTGTAAGTTGCTCTTGATTACTTCTGTCCTGTCCAGCTGAGAGGAAACACACTCAAAATCAGGCTTCCAACAAAGATACTTAAGAACTGGAATATTCTCCACTGTAATCACAGTTTAATCATCAAAGCAACAGCTCACTGTGAGGAAATGAAACCAATTTGAAACCAATTTCACAGACTGTTTGTGACATCAGCCTTTAATGTAAGTCAAAAAAATATAACTTGCAGCACATTCATCTTCCTACTTATTTTAAAGAACTGCAGAATATATGGCCATATGTTATTAAGCTTCTATCCAGGGAATGACACGAGAGACGGCTGGAGAGCTCTGACATTTAATCGCAGCTTGGAAAAAAAATATCTTGTCTGTCTTTGACTGACAGACAAGAAGAAGACGAACTCACTTAGACCCCATGTGCTCAAGATGTTGGTTTAGCACTCACACTTGAACATTTTTATGCGGCATAAATCTTCAAAAATAATAAAAAAAATGTAGTCTGCAGAACATAATATTAAAATTTTTTATTTTTTTCTGTTCCGTGAAAATTCTTACAATCTTTGATAAGAATGTTGTGCATAAACATACAAATCTCCCAAAATGGAGGGAAAAAGGTCTATTATGGGGCCAAGAAGAGCTCAGCCGCCAGTAAATTAGAGACATCGAGGGTTTCAACGGTCATCTAAAATGTCACTTCAATATCTGTCAGTTATTTCTGAGTCATTTCTTCAGTGTCAGTGAAGCAGGTCCAGACTTTGTCGTATGATGACTTTAGAATGGGGTGACAGAGCTCTCTTGTCTCTCATTTCTCGCTCTGGTGGAGATAAGATAAGAAAGAAATACAGATTTTCGGCTTGCCATGATTACACCAGCAGTCAAGCGTTTCTTGTAAGACTTTTTTACCCTATTAGAGGGATGATGATCTGTCTTCTAAAATTGTCTGCGCTCCATAAAGATAGAAGAGGAAAGCACTGTCTAACATGTCACTTTAAAATCACCAGACATCTCTGGGGGCTCAAGCATGTTTTTAAAGCCTCAAACTAGATTTTACTTTAGAAATCAATCAAATTCATTTTAAAACAATACTGTGTCTGCTTCAGAACAAGTCAGGGTCCCTTTTATTTGTTGTGCTATTTATTCTAATTTTTTTAAATTCATCAAGATCAACCCTCGTGCTTCAACGTGCACATGTTTCTAGTGCCATCACATAAGGCAACTCATCAGTTTTTATGTATATTTTTCTTCTTTAAAATTGTTTTATTGTCTTACGTAGCAGCACAAAATCTGGGTTGCATGAGGAAAAACTGCAAGGATTTCAGGAAAGTTCTGCAGCAATAAAAGCAGTATGGGGAGAGGAACATTACTGACTTCAATAGCAAATTATATTATTAACAATCTTTATAGCCATTTTGCCAAGTTCATACAAAAACTACCTATAATCTAGTAGATGCATCCTAATGTTGTTTTCCCCCTGAATCAACCTCTCCTTTTGTTGAAAATGATAGCCAGGCAGAGCGACTCATAATGAGCTCGATCCAGCATGTCTACATCTGCAGTGCAATTCATACCATCATCATCCTTCCAATTAAGACCAGAGGGAGGAAGAAGGAAAAAACTTAAATTGTTTAGCAGTCAAAAAGAAAGAAGTTGTTCAGGTAAGCTAAAGCAGTTCAAGTTCAGGCAAAATGCCATGTTTGTGTAAAAGCAAATCACCTAATTATTTAAAGAGACAGTATGCAACTTTCATTTAAAAAAAAAATAAAATCACCTTATATTTTCATTTTATTTTATTTTATTTTTTGCTGTTCACACAAATTCACACATAAAAGAATTAGCTGGGAGGGGTTTCATGTGAACGTGGTGAAATCCTGCAGTGGAAATCTATACTTTGTTGCCCAACTACATTTTTTATATCGGTGTAAGTGAAATAAATATATCTCTGGACAATATGATGAAGAACTTATTTTTATGTCAAATCTAGCACCTTTATTCTAAAATATACATGAAACAATAAAGGAAAAAATAAGTCCTCCAACTAAAGTTTCCATTGAATTGATAATTTTCTCTGTAAAACCAAGAAAAATATTGTTTTAAAAAAAAAAAATCTTTCTCAGAAATATAAACAAATAAATTACATATTTGTTTGTTTATATTTCCTAAAACACTATTTTGGCAAGAGCTTTCTTTTTGAATGCTTCCAAGGTTAAGAGATGTATGTTACAAATTATGTAACCTGCTAAATTGACAACACAGATTTTTCCCTTTTCTGGGACTACAGAACGTAGAAAAATCCCCAATTTGGATTAGGTACAAGTCTATGTCACTATGACATGTTATGTAACTGCCATTAATTTTATTGATGAAAAATGCAAAGCAATTATCATTTCGGTCTGCACAGAAAATGACAAATAAGCAAAATAATTTTTTTAAGAAATATGTGAAGTATTTGGAGTACCTCTTTGGATTTTTAAAAAGGTCTCTTTCCAGATGAAAAAAACAGTAATCTGAATGAGAATGTTAAATGAACACAAAGCCAGGAGATGAATTACTTCACTGAGACAGTGATAGATTGGCTTAAATTAACACATTTTAGCCTCTATTCATCAAAAAAATTATCTGCATAAAGCCGCCTTTCACCAAAATGGAGTGCTTTCGGAAAGAAAACTGGATAAAGGTGGATGGACGGACGGACGGATGGACAGTCACTCGTACAACCTTATTATATGGTCTTGTGGTGACCATATAATAATGCTTCTTTCTTGTTATATGCTAATGAGTCAGAGTGAATGGCTCTATACTGGTACTGATCCAACCCTCCAAGAGGAACAAAACAACAAAAGGCCTCCTACATGCATGAATGCATCCATACATCTCTCTCTATAACTGCATTTAGCATCTAGAAATATCTCAAGCTGCTGTCTTTGTTCAGTCCAGCACACTTGACGGAAAGCTTTATGATTTTGATTCAAATTTGTACTACTTGATTGAAAATTTAGCAACATGCTGAGAATGAGCATTTGCTAAAAACACTGGAGTAGCAAGTGATTTGATTGAAGTGCAGACCTTCTATTTTTTTCTGTAGTTTTGAGCCTTTGGCTTTTGCCTGCAATCTTCTTTTTCCATACATGCCAGCGAGTTTCGAGGGAAACTGAAAACGTAAACTCTACATTGAAAGGCTTACCAACTTTCTACTACTCAGAATGTGTTAAAGTAACACTGCACATTAATTTGACTTGCTTGAGTAAAAAAAACAAAAAAAAAAACAGGTGTGTTTGTTTTAAGAATACTGAGACTTGGTGTTAATAGGAACTCTGGATAAACACCCATCCGTGCGAACAAACATTGCATAGAAACAAATTAACAACCAGCTTCATTTGTGCCATTAGCACTTAATGTTTTTTTTTTCCAGCTATCTCTCTCACTGCACCATCTGCATGCACAGATTTGGAGCGAGTCTGTTTGCTGATGAAGAATAATCAGAATCATATAAGACGGGTTGTGATGAAGCCTGTGTCGCCGGCTTGTTGCTGGTGTGAGGCCGGAGCCATCTATAAAGAGACAACCCTCACATGAGAAATGTGTTTCTGTAATGAGCTCCAGCAGGAGGGTCCAACATTATGAAACATCAACAAACAGATCGGATTTGGGTGAACTACTGGGAGCACACACGCAAGAAGCAAAAGGGGAAAAAATGATTGGTGGCTGCACAAAATTTCATAAAGTCACATCATCATCATCTGCCCTGTCTTATATGTCCTAATGAGATAAGTGCTCTTTTTCAAATCTCCGTGGCCAAAACAAGCATAAGCGCAGAGGGAAAAAAGAGGCTTATATGCTGGGGATATGAGTGGGCTCTGCTTCTTACTCAGTTATTGACGTAAGTAAACAGTTTACACAAGCAGAGGTACCTCCCAGATGTGAGGGATTTGACAGCAGAGTGTCAGACAACAAGTGCTTACCGTCACAAATTAGACAAATGGGGATGGATGGATGGATGGATGGATGGACGGACGGACGGAGGGAAGGAATAGACAAACTTATCATGTGTGAATTAGTTCATATGAATCTGCGTCACAAAGCGAGGCTAAAAATATCCACTCATAAACTTATGCTACAATGAACCCACGATGCAACCGTACAGCTAATTGTTTTTATCTGTTGTGTCTAAAAATAGCTACTTGTGATTCCCTGTTCGTACATCCCCAAGCATTTCCTACAAATGCCTCCCAGGTAAAGAACATCTGGCAGAGGGCAGAGGTTTACTTCTACAATCTACCTAAAACATGTTTTCATAAGCAAGGACTATATATATATATATATATATATATATATAAACACATATACATATATAATTCGATTAGACATTTTCTGCACATTTAACACATCATTCACTTAGCAGAGCCCTAGATTTTAGCCTCCCCTCATGAACATAAATTGCCTAATTAACTGGGCGATAAGACATCTACTTCTCAAATTTCACATCAGCTTAGGTTCAAATAAAGACCATCAAATGTTAAATATGCAGTGACACTAAAATGGCTCACAACATTATGTGTTTTTAAACAGTGAAATTGCTGGTGCACACAGTGTTACTTAACATGGAGACCTCATTTGCCAGCTGTATGCAATTATGTTTTTCACAATAACAGAGGGCCAGCTGGAAATTCGTTGGATTGCAAAACGATTTAATTTTCTGAGAAAATTTTTAAATCTTATTTGATTTTGAAATGACTGAGTGTATTCTATCTGCAGACATATCTCATAATATATAACTTAAACCAGATGTATAAAATAACTTTATTTTATACAACTGGAAAATGTATTCAAGTCAAATAGGGTTAACCAGTTTTTTTTCTGTTTGTTAAATGCCCAAAACAGTCATTTTTAGGATAATTACAATTACTTTCTTTGAAATAAAAAGTTTAATTACAAGTTTATTACCAGGCATTTAAACAATTACGGAAAGCCCAGGTGACTGAAATATTTTCAGTCCCAGATTTGAGTTAAATAAAGGCACAACTGTGAAAGCAACGTAAGGCAACGCCTCAAACAGACTGCTTTCTTGTGTGACATCATGTGAAACAAAATAAATTAGTCAAGATATCAGAAGGAGAATTGTTGACTTCCACAAATTTGCTTTATCTTTGAATACAATCTACAGACACTTGAAGTGGCAATGTTCATCTCAAACAATTATAAGCAAGTATGAGCCACACTGAAATGTACATTCATCATATAATTTAAGAAAGAGACAGGTTCCCAGTGGATTTTTCTACAAAATGTGTGTTATCCAGAGTGGAACACATTCTGTACCAACATGAGTTGAAAGGTCACTCGGAGAGTAAGAAGCCATTACTTCACAAGCAACTTAAATGCAAGATTACAGTTCCAAATATGCTCAAGGACAAAGACCTTAAAGTCTAAAGTAACTGTTTGACACTAATGTCTGTTGGAAGAAACACGGGGAAGCCTGACAACACCATCCAAACTGTCTGGGAGTGGCAGCAACATGTTGTGAAGATGCTTTGTTACAGGATGGACTGTTGCACTTTACAAAATACATATAATAATACAGAGGAGCTGCCACCAATCAGCACAGTTTAAAAGGTAATTTTAGCAAATAATGTGATATATGCAAACTTATACCTGGAGGGAAAAAAATAACCTAGAATAATATCTTATTAATTAATCTGGCATTTATTAGATACAAATAACATTTCAGAAGTCCTAAATGACCTGAAACATGAAACATCAAATGTCAGATATTGAGAATCAATTAATGAGTAACTTTTTACACAGTGCAAATGTGTAAAAATGTAAATATCTGGTTTCAACTTGATGTCATTGTGAAATTCAAAAGTCACTTGTTTTTAAATTAGAAGGATGCTGGTCGGAGCAGATGTCCTTTCCAATGGAAAAATATTGTTTTCAGATTGACCCACTATGCTTATCTCTGTTTATTGATAAGTCTGAGAGTCATTCTTTTTCATATAATTGAAAAGATACTCAACACTTTATAAAACGTCTGTTCTTTGCTCTGGAACGACAAAATGATGTCACAGCTACTTTGATCCAGAAGTCTTAGAAGCATAATTATCAGAATGAGAGTACAAGGGAAACAAGAAAGCGCCTCACCTCAATCCACTGCCCATTGTTCTGCACCATGAGCATGACACAGGGGTCTGACTTATTCAGTGTGTCTCGGTCCAGCAGAGCTTTGCAAGACACACGCAGCTCAACTTTGGAGACACAGGTAGCCGGACCGCTCAGGCTGGTCGCAGGGGAGGTTGCCTCCTGAACTTCATTCATCGTGGCTCAAGACGAGAGGAGCTTCCAGCAAGCAGCAAAGCAGTGTGGTGTGAAACTGTTGGTAATAGCTCCAGGAGGGAGAAGAGAAGATCAAGTGATTGGCTGCAGGAGCTCAGAACAGACTTGGCACACTCACAGGAGACAGGACCCTTTTAGCTTGGTGCAGATGTCACAAAAAAAACAGGGATTCTTGCAGAGTCCCAGGGGAGTAAACCAAAGCAGAGTTGTTATGACTGCCTGTCAGAGTTATTGTCTTGTGAGGAATCTCATCTCACCTCTCTTGTGATGTGAAGTTGTCAGGGTTGGATATTAGACATCTGGGTCAGATTCCTGCAAAGATTGAGTTATTTAAAAAAAAGCCAACCTGACTGCAATTAATATCAGCATTAAAAAGGGAAAAATCTATCTGAATTACAATCTTTTCTATTGCGATGCATGTCCGAAATAAGACATCATGCAATTTGCTGCACTGCAAATGTTTCAGAATGAGAAAGCAAACTCTAACATACATCTACAAGAAGGGTCGTTGGTTTTCCTTTCTCTATAACAGGCAGATAAAAGCAGTTTAAGAATGCAGATTATCTGGTTTTTTTTTTTTTGTTTTCTTTTCTTTTTTTTATTTCCCAAACAAAAATGTAAGCCACCCCCGAGATTTTTTTTTTTTTTCTTTTTCTTTTTTAAAACAAATGTCAGTAGCAGCTGCCTAGTTTATGTTTCCGTAAGCAAAGGGATTGAATATTTGAGAACGGGCTGAAATTTATCCTCCACAAAGTGACACAAACGAGCTGCAGGTTTGTCTTTCAGCACCACGGCCAGCGGCAGCGGCGATGTTCGAAACACACGAACATTTCCAACAACACTCGGCCCAAACTTTAAACTCGACAAGGCAGCAGGTATCATGAGATTTAAAATGCGACCTACTCTATTTCATAGAGCAAAACTTTGACTATGTTAACGAACGAAGAAATGCAAGACAAGTGAGCAAAAGCTCTTGAGCGCTTAGTTAATAATTCATCACCGATCGATGAACTCTAAAAATCTACATTCTTGTGAAAACAGGTCCAGTCAAGGTTAATGCAGAACGATTGATCCCACATTTTCTCCTTCAAACACAGACAGCCTATTTCTACTAGTAAAATCATTTCCGACTGAGTGATCGTTCATTTAGAACATCCAGTTTCACGGGAAAACCCGTCAATAACAACAAACTCAGCTGAAAATGCCCCCCCTACCTGCTGTTGTTCTTTTACTCCCGAAAGAAAAACAACACTTGTTTAATCCGCTCTTACAAAAAACACAGATTGGTTTCCGTTTCTTCTTTTCTTCTGCTTTCTCCTCCGAAACTCGCTGGCTCAAGCGTGGAGGAGGGAGTGGGCTCGGCTCTGAGAGAAGGAGAGAGGAAGATGGGGGAAATGGAGAGAGTCCAGCAGCCGCTGTGATGTTTACGGGTTGGCTTTTAGCTGGCACGCGATTATTTCAGTTCAAAACCCGAGTCCATAAAAGGAGGAGGAGCGGGAGGGGTGGGGAGGTGGGACAAGTCTGTGGAAGTGCAACACAGAATGACATCTGATAGCTCACACAAAGCTCTAAACCAGAGGAAGATCTGTGCAAAGCGTTTGAACGCATTAAAGCTGTAACCCATGAAGAAATTCATAAAATATTATCCCCGCTCCTTCTCTCCCCTCAAGTTAATCTCTGTTGCAAATGGGACTTTAATTATAGATTCAGACTAATATGCCTGCCAGATATTTCTCCAACATCAGCATGTTTTATATATAAAATATGCTTTATGATGACTCAATTTGCTGCAGTAGCCCACCTGCCTACCAACAAGTTCTGCTAAAACCACAAACAGGAAAGCAGCGCATATAGAGACAGCTGCATCTGTGGAATGGTCGCATTAATTTCAATATAAATTGTGTAGATTTGGCTCCATAATCGCACAAATATGCATCTAAGTGTACAGCATTGTCAATCTTAACAGTTAAAGGAAACTCATGTGTCAGAAAGTTGAGCTACAGTTCAAGATGCAATCGTTGAATCCAAAACGTCTACCGTTATCGTCCTATGAGGGAGAACACACGCAGAAATCTGTTACTTCGTCCCTAGACTCTTGAATCCAGGAAAAGAATCTTACAGGCCGTCAGTCTCATAAAGGTATCCATCCATTTGCTGTTTCTACTCGCCTTCCTGGGGCCACAGGGGGCTGTGGAGTTCCTCCGTGTGTCATTGAGCGAGAGGCAGGACACACCCTTAATTTGAAATCCATCATTCTGCAGTTTGAAAGTCATGCATGTGAATGACAGATGCCAATTTTAATACGAGTGAAGATCCCTGCAAAATCACCCTGATATAAGACTGTGCGGTATGATTAAACTTTATCATAGCACCTTTGGAACAAGTACTGTACATCTTGTGTGAACGTGTTGCCACAAGCAAGGTGTCTTCTCTCTAAAACACATGACAGTACAACCTTTGTTTGAAAATCTGCTTCTAAATGAAAAGGAAGACATCTGGAACAATGTCATTTGAACAGATCATTCAAAAGACATTGTTATTATTGTATATTGTACAATATCTCTAACTAAGTAGAGATATTGTACCATAATACACAGTTTAGTAAAAGCCAAATACTGCATACCAATACAAAACAACTCCTTCCAAGTCCTAACCATGGTGGTGAAAGGATGATGATTCAGGGACACTTTGCTCACACAAACTCCTTACGTCTGACCATTATCTACTTTGTACACCAAATGAATAATTAACTTAAATGTGAAGCAATCTTTCTAGCAGCTGAGACTGGGTCATCAACAGGTCAAGGATCTCAAACTCTACAACAGAACTGTTAGGAAAACAAAAGAATAAAGTCCAGTTAAAAACCATTCTTAAATCTGAGTAAAGTGATGTAAATCAAACCTTAATAGAGTTTGGTACAACTGAAAGTGCATAAACTCAATGAACTGAAGCAATGTTAAAAATAAACTTCTCCACAGTGATGTGAGAGTAATAAAGTCGTACAGAAAACAACCACTTGAAGTTGTCCAGATAAAAGTAGGTCTGCGAAATTTGTCACACAATTTTTCTTTTTTTTCTTTTTAGTTTTGGCTTTAATTTGATAAATAACAACAATGAGGAATTGGCTGCATGATTTTGTATGCTTGATGTTAGATAACTGCAGAAAATGGAAAAGATAACTTGTGTTGCTTAGCGCATTAAATACCCCAATGACTGAAATAGTGTATTTTCTTTTTTACCATGACAAGATAAAGTCCTTGAGAATCTGATTCATACTGTAGATTCTTTCAATTCACCTCACCTCTACCGTATGTTACACAATGTACTGTTCATACACAATGTTTGAGCTTCAGCCTTTTCTTAGTCCACCCACAAAATGTATTACATTGATGAATGCATTTCCAGATATTGCATAACATTGGTGAACTGACAAAACAGAACCCACTGAGTTTGAGAAGCAGCAGGACAAAGAAGCTCTAATAAATTCAATTTAAGATTAACTATTTGCATTTCATAATGAAAGTATTTACACATTCAAAGTCATTTGTATTGTTGTTTGATTTTAAATGCTAAAAACTCAACATGTCCTTCAAGCACTTTTTTTTTTATTGTTGTGGCAGAAGCTTTAAGGGACACGCATAGAAGACATCAAGGTTATTTGAATCATTCCAACAACATAAAAAAAGAAAACTCTGAGTTTTTTGCTTAATATTTATCTATGTTGAGTTGATCATGTGTGAAAACAAAACAGATCTCTGTCAGAATTCCCTCACAGCTTGATATCATGCCTAAGATTTCTTTAAAAAACTATTTATATGCCTGGATTTAAACTCCCTGTGCTTAAACATCATCTAGTCTCAGCTCTCTTGGGCAGTTTTCAACCTCACTGCCTCTTCTTTTTCCATGGGCTCTCAGACTTGGTAAGAAGCGTCTGCTCTCGGCCGCACACCTGAGCCCTGTTACGCCACAGCTCCAAACAACAACCATCTGCTGCTGCTGCTGCTGTCAGTCCAGCACCTCACAGGACGTTCACTGGCGTTTACACATGGATTATCTATTCATGCCGCCTCTCCCCAGTCGCATCGACAGCGCAGCTTGGTGCTGCTGACCACACTGCATGCAAAATAAACCCTAATAGGAAGACTTGAGACTATGGCCTAAGGCACAGGCGTCAAGTTTTCTCTCTGCCTGTGTCTGTGCACCATTATCGACAGTTCTCTACCTGCAGCTCCCCAGAGTGGAGGTATTTTTGGATGCTAGAAGGATTTTGCTACCAAGGACGATTGTGTCTAAAGTTTCTCTGACTAATAAAGTTGGATCTATAATGAATGATGGACATGTATGTGAAAAATAACCTTTTGCAAGCTGACATTGATCAACTGAATCAGACTGGCTTGTGTACCAAAACTCAGTGTTTGGTCAATTATTTCCTTGCTTTAAGATGTTTCTTGTCAATAAATCTTATACTGTTGAAAAGTCTGTTTATTTCCCCTGAAATGGTGTGTGTTACGCCCATAAAATACTTAACAAATCTATGGTATTGCCAAGCTTACTCTCTTATTGAAACTTGTTAGATTTGTTTAATAAAATGTGAAGAAACAGGAAATATTGGCAATTTAATATTCCTTTTACAAACAGGGGCTACAGCATGGGAGAACCACATACAATCAGGATGGCGTGGCTCCTCCTCCTCACCCTGGTCAACAGATTGGTAACACTGCTGTCGGATTGCATTCCAGTTCTCAGGCATCATTGGTTTGTCACACTGCAACCAGCAGCACACTCAATTTAATCCCACTAGCATCTAAAGGCTTTAACTGAAGTCAGTCCTGACCTCTCCGCTGGCAAAATCTGGAGGCAGTGCCCGATAAACCCCATTCTCTGGGAGAAAACATTTGCGCCTTGGACAATAGACTTCACTTTCAAACACTGAAAATATAGGAATGCCTCTGATTAAAGAATCTTATCTTGGTGTCTCTACATTGACATTGCCTTCAATAATAAAAATACTTATGTTTCCAATGAGCAAGATGACAGCTTACACCATTGCACTGCCTCCATCAAAAGCCGTTAGGAGTTTGCAAAAAGGACACGGCATGGTTTTCATGGTCATCCACTCAGGTGTTACTCGACCTGTAAACATACCTTAAAAACATGGAGGCATTCAGCCATTGGAGAAACACTTTTCAGGAAGTTAGCTGAAAACAAGCACGAGTGTGCTTACCTCTCAGATGATTTCAAAGCTGCTACCAATGAAATTAGTGAAGTAGGCAAATCTTTACCTATTTATAATATTGTAGTAAACACACTACATTGAGGAAACATAGTAAAAATGTGTTAAATAGTTTTTCCGAGTAAATGTTGTTCTTCATAAATCAATTTGAGTGTTCAGACTGTTTAGACTCTACAATAAGCAAATACGTAAAATCCTCTTAACATGCTTTGGAGAAAAAGACCATACTTGTCTAGGCAGCTCTAAATTCAAGTAACGTCTCTCCTATACAGACGACTTTAACTGCACCTCAGTCACTTTAAAATTTATCTAAACATTAAAACCAAAATGACTTCACACATTTAGACACACACACGACCCCTGTAGTAACAGTAGACGTTAAAAGTTTGGCAATATCTGCTAGCACATTAGTTTGTGCCTAATTAAAATTTTGTTTTGCCTCCCAGCAAAACAAAATATTGAGATATTTTCTTGCAGCTGATCACCCGATTTCATCTCTCCATTGTCTATTTGTATATGGTAAATTACACAAATCTTTAACAATTGCAGTATGTTGAGTTCGGCTGAGGTTCTCTGGCATTTAAATTGAGATTTCTTCTCTTTCACCAGTTCAAATTAAAATGAGTCCAGTCAGCCTCCACATACTAATTTCTGGCAATGCATCTTTAAATAATGAAAATGCATGAAAATTGCTTTAAACTTGGCAAAATAAGCATTTTTACAGAATTACAGTTCAATTTAAGTTGACACTTATATTTGTGACAATAATTAAGGTGTTATTGTGCCCCCTACTGCTGGATAAAACAAACACTGTCACTTCACTATAGACTAATCCATTACATTTCATCTGTTTCACGCCTTACCTGTCTTGTAGACTGGATACTCAGATTTTATAGTACTCACATTTCAATCACCGTGCTTACATAATTCAAGTGAAAATTTATGAATAGTTAACTTCCCAAGTGTCTGAGCTATTTTCAATGAAACCTTCTCACATTTGCTCCACAGAAGCAACACTAATTCCTTTCAGATATGTTAAATTGTATCAAAGGTTTTCTACATCTCCGTCAAATGCTACAGATAAAACACAACTTGATGATTATTATAGACATCTCTGTAGTAATAATCTCAGAGCTACATTAAAAAAAATCTCAATCTCACATTGCTCTTTTTAAAGACTTTATTTTGCAAAGTTCCATAGTGACTATTTTCACTTTTTCTTCTCCACATCCTGCTCAGCTGCCTCTTTGGCCCTCTTGGCGCGAATGCCGAAGAGACGAGCGTTGGCTCTGGCCATACGCAGGCTGGCAAAGGCCTTGAAGTTCTTCTCATCCTCAGAGATAATGTGGGCCTTCTCCTTCTTGTAGACCTGAAGAAATGCAAGTGTGGACGTCAGATATTTCACACAATGTACAAGACTGGCATCCCAGAATGTTTTAAAAAAAAACAGAGCAGTCATCAGAAAAAGGGTTCAAATGTTTCATCAAAGTAGTACAGAGATTCCGGAGATTTGTCATCAAATGACTGCTGCCATGAAAAAGTCGGAATAAGATCACCAGTTGGAAAAAGATCACCAGCCACTAATTACGGAGCACGACCGGTCACGTAAACTTTTTTTTTTTTTAAATATGACAACTGGTTTAACTTAGGAGCATGTATGCAGGAATTGTGACTTACAGTTTTGATGGGCATAACTGGGCCAGAGAGCTGAGTGGCCATCTTCAGTTCCTCCTCCTGGAAAGGAAAAAAAAAAAAAAAAGAAACATCTCACCATCAGACATTCAACCTTAATTGGTCAAAACCGTACCGATGTAAGTAATCTTTAAGTACTCAAATTACAAGGCCACCTATTCAGTAGATAGGAAGCCAGTTATGAGGGGAAACTGTGTTAACTTTAAACATCTCTATTTTTCAGGTTTCCTTACTCAACAGGAACAGACACTTACAGAGCTGTCTCCCTTCTTAGGTGCAGAGGCCTTTCTGGGGAACAGGATGAGTTTGGAGCGGTACTCCTTCAGGCGCTGCACGTTGGCCTGGAGAGATTCTGTGGATCTGTTGCGGCGCCGGGGGTCGACAGCGATGCCGATGGTGCGGGCTGTCTTTTTGTGGATTCCAGCAGCCTGCAGAAAAAATAGCACATTGACAATTTCAACGTCTAAAGCAAGTCATCCTAATAGTGCTCAGATAAAGATGTTTCGTTTTAGCAGCCATCAGAATAGGGTTCAAAGTTTTCATCAAGAAAATACAGAGATTCCGGAGATGTGTCCTCATCTGACTGCAGGAATGCGTAAACACGAATAATCATGCATTTGATCACAAATACCAGTCATAAACATCCTTTATTTTGCCTCAAGTAAAAAAAAGCAAAGAGCAAACAGCGCTCTTTTAACCATGGTCAAAGAACTATGGGAAAAAAAATGGCGCAAATTGTCAACATCATGCCTGAGCTGCACTTTTCTTATTCCTGCATCGATTCATAATGATTCACAGTGAGAGGTTGGGTCTGTTCTTTCTCCATCTACAGAAACAATAGTAGTTTGGATATGAAGATGAGACAAACCTATGTTTCAGGACATCCTGCCTCAACATGTGAACACATTTCATACTGACCACCATAACTACTGACGATTTGGGTTGTTTATATCCACGATAAATGGATTATTCCATGACGTAAAACACATCACCCACTATCATAAGGGGTATGAAGTGCTGATTTAAATTTGAACTTTTTGTTTTCCATTTTCACGTTTCTACACAATTTATTGAAGTGCAGCGTATTGCTGTTTTGCTTAAACATCTTTGCTCAAACAGTCAAAGATTTGTTTTCTCAAAGGTTTACTTCAGATGCAAGCTGCATTTTGACTCCGTCATGAGAAACTCGCTGCTTCAGGAACATTACAGACCAAGATCCAAAAAGAGCAACGAAAGACTGGGAACATTTTCAGCTTATAATGGTTGGCTTTTTATCATCACGCTACATTTATTGCACTAAGGTTCAAGACCTAAAATTACTCTACGCTGAAATACTTTGCATAGTTAAACACCACAAAAAAATTCAAGTTTAGCTAATTTTCATATGACCATAATCCTTCCCTTTCTACTTAATTACATACAAACATAAATTTAAACTTCAGGTATTACATTTGGGTTTCATAACTCCAAAGAAAAGTCTGATCCATATGAATTTGGTGCCAAATCATTTAATACTTATATTGGATTTCTGGGGAAAAAAAAAAAAAAAACTATCTGGATGAGTTACAAAAAAAAGAGCATTAAAAAACTGCAATGAAGTTGGACTGTAGGCATGCAAAATAAAGAGAAATCAATGACACAACACTCTTGACAGGCACATCAACAGCTTTAAGACGGCAACCATGAGTACATTTAATGCATTACCTTGAGTTCCTCCAGGGTGAACCCACGTCCGGCACGAACCTTGGTGTGGTACCTAATAGTTGGGCATCTAACCTGTGGTCTCAGTGGTCCAGCAACAGGACGAGGAGCAATGCGGCGGGCTTTGGCCTGGCGAGCCTTTCGCCTGGGGAGGAAACATTTTTCTTATCTTTAACAAATGAAGCGATGCACCGCTGTGTAGACACAGAGCAATCATATCCACGAGCATCATGGTGGGTATGATTGCTCCTGCCCACGATGCAATCAGAAACTCAGGCAAAAAGTCTGAGTGGTCCACAGACATCATCACTGCCCTCTGTCTCTTGATTTGGTTAAGGCTACTGGTAACAAGCTGCTAATGCTAACTAGCCAGCAAAACTTCTGTGTCCTTCACGTGCATGTGTGACTATATCGCCAGTTAGCTGGACAGCAAACCCACGTAAACTAAAATATTGTAAACCTTTGTATTATCAATCAAAGCTTGTACAACAACAATAACACTTTACTATCGTCAGAACTCAGTTACTTTCTAAGATGTTCATGTTCTTGCCAATAAAATATGTTTCTGGTCTTTCCTCCGCTCCATTATGTGAATAAGACGAAACATAAGAACCTTAATCTGTCTGAATATTCTCAGGAAAAATGAAACAATTGATGTGAGAACATTAGTACCACCCAAGCACATTTTTTGATTTTATCTACTAAACAAGCTGATAAAATATCTTCATTTCGAAAAACGTAAGGCAAAAGCTGCTCTCTCAACAAAGATGTTACAATCAAGCAGGATTCCAATCTTAGACAAATTAAATTTACATGAGCATTGTATTTTAGGTTCCATTCTACTGAAACGTAATGATTGTGTTTTTGCTACTCGTCCACAAATTAGCGGATGCTCCATTAGCATGTGTTTATATCACTGCTCTCACCTGCGGACCTTCCTGGCAGGTTGGTTGAACCAGGTACGCACTCTTTTCTGCCAGTCTTTGTGGAAATGGGGGTTCAAGATCATTCCATTCCGGCTGGGGGCCATGGTTGGCTAGTTCCCTTCAACACAACGTGGAAAACAAGAGATGAGCACACAGTAACACCGGCACGCCGATATACGAGGCTAAGTGCTACAGGCTAGTACGTAAACTGAACAACTAACGCAGTTCTCCATTCCTCTACAATTCTCCGTGACCACACAGTAACTTGCCCTAATCGCTTTTTAACGCATTAGGTCTATATAATGTTTATTCGGTGGGTTACCGTCTGACATACACGAATTAAAGGCTGAAATATAAGGGCAATGCTAACAGCTACCGCTTGACCCAGTAGCTTCGCTAAACGTTATTTTCAGCAATTCAGCGGGCAAAATTATGATAATAATTATATTATTATAAAGGTGAAAATCCGTACTATTTTATTTTGTAACAGAATGTTACAGATTCCCTTTGAATATGCAGGATTATAGCAGATTGTTAGAAAATATGGACAGGATAATTTCTCATACCTATGAGGGAGGAAAATGGCCGAAAGGAAAAAGGAAGTTGAAAGGCGGCGCATTGTGGGATATGGAAAGACCAGCCAATGGCAGAGCAGATGATTGATCAAAGAGTAAATGCATTCAAGAGAGTTCACCCCATGTACAATGAAACAACTTTACAAACAATGTCAGGTGTAAAATATTAACGTTTGTTTTTCATATCCTAAAATAAAGGACAGTATTCCTATTTATGTCAATAGATGATTTCAGTTATGAAACAAGATAAACCGAAAAACAGAAGTTTTTTGTTTCTTCCTTTCTTACCTGTATAATACTGAGCCCTCTAAGGGACTCTGTAGTTCTTTCCTATCGATAGTTATAGTTAAGAAAGCATTATTCTTAAAAAAAAAAAACATGGGGAAATAATACTGAAATTATTATTACAGTATTAATAATTCAATGTTAAATTATTAACAATGAAATAATAAATAATTATTTATTTAAATAATTAATTATTTCAGCCCTGTGTGGGGATAATGTTTTAGCCTATCTCCAGTAAACTGTTCCAAAACATTTTACCTTATGTACTAAATAACTGCAAATAACGTGAAAGTATACAAATATTTCTAATGAGCCAGTTAATGAGCTGTTGTTATATATTTTGAAATACTGTACGTTTTCTGTGATGCTTTTGACAAACCAAATTGGTGACCTGTTTCTATTTATTTTCTTATTTTTTGTAAACACCTATATGAAACTTTTGAGAAATTTACTAAATCTATGAAATTAAGTTTTATTTTTTTTTAAATAGATGTAGAACTACTTCTCCATAGACTCGGGTAAACTTCTGTATTCAAATTTCTTTTGAGAAGGAGAAACAATATTCCAAACCTAAATTGACTTTTGGTTAGCAAACAACCTGTCAGTAAAATTCTCCTAGATGGTGGCCCTGGCTTTGTCAAGATCCCTACAATAACAACCATCATCTGACAAAACCTGACTTTTAATATGAAAAAAAACAACATTTGTTGCATGGTATATTGACCAGTAATAATAATAAAAAAAACCCTTTCAACCTTCAAGCTTAGAAAATCAATTAGACAGATTTTTGCATTACATTATCTTGCGAAAGCTTAGAATGTTGGCCTAACTTTGCATGGAACTCTGATCATGTAGCTTTAAGTCTATTTCATTGCTATACAGGCCCAACTGTGGCTAAGGAAACCAATATTCTCTTTATTAGAATGGAACAAAATGTTTGAATACTGGAATTCTCTGAAGAAAAATCCTCACAGTGTAGGAGAAATAACAAAAAATAAACATTTTTGTTTCACTGCAAAGCCTTTGACTAGCAGCAGGTGTCACTATAAGAATTTCTTGACCTCATCTTCTGGTTATTTAACCTTGAAACTTTTCAAAAGACGTTGATACAGTCTGTGAGTGACAGTATATCCTTTAATTTTTTTTTCTTTTTTGCTAGATGTTGTATATCGTCATTTTCTAAAATAATGGCCTAACAAATTTTTTACCAAAAATATTTATTTTTTCGCCTAAATCATCTGTTGGCAATAAAAAGGGGCTGATTTTTTATTATTATTATTATTTTGTTTTTTCCAAAATCACTTTTGACAGTGACACATATTTCAGGAAGGTGATGATATGAAAAAATACTCTATATCATGCATGGTGGTTGTGGACACTAGACTGTACTGTATCAATCAGACTTGTTAGCACCTTGCTAAAAATGTGCAGCAAACCTACAAATAAATTATTGAGGAATTTACGGCTTTTAAAAAGTCCAAGATTAGGAATTTTTAATTATATTAAATTTCTTTACATAAAATAATGTGTACCACAATAACTGGTACATGTTTCTTATTATTGTATCAGTTAGGCTTCCTCTACATTTACCTGAGTTACTTTCATACTTTTGGATCCTTTCTTTTGCATCAACCCCACAATTTTTCTTGTAGGATTTAGCTCCTAGGAATGAATTAACAATGGAAGAAAGTTGGTTTTGCCATGAATCCTTTCAGTTTGTTTGGATCATTCCTTTCGCTGAAAGACTCATCACGAAGCCATTTTCAGTCTTATGGTAGGGTCAACCAGATTTGAATGTTAAATATTCTGACTTTAAGGACCTTATGGTCCTGTGAACTCTAACAAGATTCCCAACTCCCTATAAGGATAAACAGGCTCACACAGCATTATAGATCCTCCAGCATACTTAATAGCAGCCGTGACATGCCTTTTCATGCTCAAAGTGTTGGTGCTGAGATTGAGAATGTTAGTCTTCATCTCATTAGACCAAAGCATATGGTTCCAGTTAAATTCTCAGTACCATTTAGCAAACTTCACATGTTTACATTTGAGGTGTTGGACAAGGAAGATTATTTTCCAGGACTGTCTCGCTCAACGGGCTGCACAGTGGCGCAGTTGGTAGAGCTGTTGCCTTGCAGCAAGAAGGTTCTGGGTTCGATTCCCGGCCCGGGTCTTTCTGCACGGAGTTTGCATGTTCTCCCTGTGCATGCGTGGGTTCTCTCCGGGTT